>VWYI01044949.1:42517-69240 GCA_013399455.1 Anthoscopus minutus
GAGGCGGCGGCGCTGCCGGGAGCCCCTAGGCTGTCCGACC
This sequence comes from Anthoscopus minutus, assembly GCA_013399455.1. Lineage (NCBI taxonomy): Eukaryota > Metazoa > Chordata > Aves > Passeriformes > Paridae > Anthoscopus > Anthoscopus minutus. Next base: position 42,558 of record VWYI01044949.1, read on the forward strand.
GCAGTTCGGTCGGCTGCCCTATTTCCCTCCCACTGGCCCCGAAATCCTGAGAGGCTCTCGGTCAGCTGTTGCTTTCTTCATATTTTTTCCCATCCCCCTCCATTTTTTGGAGGGAGTGGGGCTATCTCTCCTATTACAAAGCACATTTTCTGTCCCTTCCTTTCCCCAGAAATCATTTAGCATAGTTGGACAGATGGCCAACTTTCATATGGCGTATTTTGTCTAAACTTGTAGCTATTTATTCAGGGATGATCAGAGAGGAGATTTCACTCACTTAGCAGCACGTGTTAATTGCTCTCATGCCTCCTCAGTATTGAGCGCAAAAATTCACGCTGGTGATACCCTTGTCCTCCATAGGTGTCCAGAAGCAGGACCCAAAGGAAGGGTGAGTGTCCTGCCCCACTTGCCATAGTTACTTATCTCTGTCAGCCGAAGCCCCAGTCAGGATCAAAACTCCTAGTGCAGTACAAACACACAGGAGTGTATGATGCTTTTCCTAGAGACCTTGTGTTATGCCACCTAGTTTTTCAGAAAGCCTAGTAGTATGGCTAGGACCTTTAGCTTTTTGCAACAGCAATGTATAGCTGCAGTTACTGATGACCAATTTCTTTGAATTGTTTGGGGTTTTGTGAGAAATTGTTTTAAAAGAACCATGGGAAAAGCTGTCAGTTGCCTGTGGTTTGGCTTTGAGTTTTTTGTTTGGTTATGTAGTTTCCCCCTTTTGTGTTGTTTTCTTGTCCAAACAGCCAAATTAACATAAAGCCCAGTAGAGTAAAACTTTCTAAATATACCTACATTAATTTTGCTCAATGCATCATGACCAATGTGGTACTGTTCGTCAATCATCAGCCCACAGGGAGGATATGTGTGATTCAGCAGCCGCAGATATCCCTTTGGGCTGCTAATTTTTACAAAGTAGCACTGTCCAATGCATCCTCTTCTCTAGGTTGTTTGGAGATGCAGCTCACCCAGCTTCTGCTCAGCGGTGGTGTTAAACAAGTTTCAGGAACAGCAGAGGAGGTTTCCATTGTCATGCTAAGATAGAGACAAACACTTCTTTTGACCTTATTTTTCTCTTTCACCAGATTTTTGTAATGCTGTTACACTATGCAAGCACTATAAGCACATGTCCTGCTAAAACTAACCACCTCTGACATTAAAACATTAAAACCTCTGACAAACTTATATTTGACAGCTGGGCTGTTTAAAGTGTTTGCAGGGATTTTTGTTTGTTTTTGTGGCTGACAGCAAACAGGAAGACAGTGACAGGTTGGACAATTTGTGATAGGAAAGATCTGTCAAGGGGACACATTTTCTCACTGTGCACCTCAGGGTTTTATAGCATCCCATTCATGTATGAGAGATTTCTTTGTCCTGTTGTGCAGTTTTCCTTTTGCAGTGGAGTGGGGTGCTGAGGGAGTAATTAAAGAGCTGTGAACTAGAGGGCAAATTTTTTGAGTAATCAACCAAGTTAGCTTCTAAACTAGGCAGAGATTTTTTGGGAAGATGATATTCTTTCTCTGTAGAGGGGAGCTAGTATAACAGAAAAAGCCATGAAAGGAAATAGCACCTTCAATTTAGTTATCTAAATGTGGTTAACTCTCACTTCTGGTGGTCTGATTATGTCTGCCAGTGAGTGAGTGTTTTACCTGAAAATCTGAAGAGTAGCAAATGTAGATTGAGGTTCATCAGGGCAGGATTCAAATCATGCCAGCTCCTAAGGGTTTGCTAAAACTCCAGAAAGCTAAGTCTTTACTAAGCCAAAATCTGTCAGTGTTTGAAACAGAAATAATCCACTTTTCTGCCAAGTGCTTACCTCAGGTCTCCAAAGCACCAGTATGTTTTTATAGGTATGAAAGAGTACCGCCTTCATCCATACCTGACATTACTAGTCAAAAGTTTCCTGTGTGGGCAAGAACTGAACATTCTTCTATCTTATGTAATAAAAATCCCATTCCTTCCAGGATGAGTGTATGCAGCAGGATAGTTCACATGTGCTAATGTGAATGCTAATCCATGTAGTCTGTCTACAGAATGGGAAAATTAAATACAGCATAACACATGACTGTAAATTTGACTCAGAATCAGATAATGTCGCACAGATTTTATCTAATCTCTTGCTGAAGGGTATTATCTGGTTTGAGGAGCATTTAGAACTAGAACTGATACTTAGAACACAAAGTGGTTAAATGTAGCAAAAGAGCAATTTTGCATTTCAAGCCATGGGCTTTTATTTTCTCTGTTCAAGCATATTAGAACTTGAATTAATTACTAGTCTACTCATATTAACAGTATGGGGACAGGGGAAACAATGGAGGCCTTTGAACTTTGACAGAACCACGGTTTTTCTTTTTGCTAACACTGTTTTGCAGCTGTACCTGTTGTCATTTGGTGTGTTTAGGGTGTGAAGTCTGAGGGGTTATGAAACAGTTTTGCTTTTAGTTACCTACTTTCTTTAGTTGAATTATGTCTGGAATTATCTCCTCTGTTGTGTTCTTGTCTATGAGGAGTTTTCATCCACTTACAGCTTTCCTTATGAAGAACAGTGGCTTGCAGACAGTCCTCAGTTGTAAGATCTGGCACTAGCACAGAAACCCTTAGGAGGTGTTCAGCTTTTTGCTTAGTGCAGTTTTTGCAACTTAGTTTGCTTTTGGCCATCAAAGTATATCATGCATTTCAATCCTGGGTCTGGAAGCATTGGTAACTTCTCAATGGATTCGGAATCAGCTTCGTTAATTGGAAAGAAAGGGTATAAGAAAAATCTTTCAAAGTCTGTCATAACTTGCTCCAAAACTCCAGAACTACTACTGGAGAAGAAAGTTAGTTATTGGGAGAGAAAGGGAAAAAAAAAAAAAAGATGACACAGTGGTAAAAAACCTTCATATTTTCCATTGCCTAGGTTGAAGTCTGGGCTCTGTTAAAAAGTTTAGAGAGGTCCATGTTGCTGTGATTTTTTTGTCACTAAAATTTAGAAAAATTACTCCCCCTTACTACAAGTGCTCTTGAATAAACTGATACTGTCTGGCTTGTGACAAGACTGGAGTCTTGTGACTATATCTTCCTTTAGCAGGGCACTCTGGACCATGGTAAATACAAGGCATAGGAAACTGAAGAGGGAGTATTATAAAAGGACAGAAGCTTACAGCTTTTCTCCAAGTTATGTCACTGACTGCCCTGCCAACTGAGAATGCAGACAGGCTCAACAAATCTGCTAGCAGAACTTCCTAGAACATTTCCAATGCGCTGAAAATATATCCAGCCTGGGCAGAGAAAACTTATGCAGGAACACTGAGGTTGGGCACCAAGGTCTCCAGATTTGCCTCTCACAAAGGCACTTCTGATTCAAGGTGCCGTTAGAGCAGGAGCACAAGGCCTGGGAATAGGCCCTTGGCCTTGTGTCAGCCCAATCTTCTGCCTACCCAGCTTAAGTGTTGGACTGCATAACACAGGGCTAGTGTACTGAGACAAAGGGGTCAGCCCTGGGAAAATTCCTCTGTGGAAGTTGTGTTTTTGTCAGTATGGTGGAATACCAGCACATCAGCCCAGCCCCTTTGTTGTTTCCAGACGTCTTGGGGAATATGAGTTTTCAGGTGGTTCTGCTTAGCAGAGAAGATGAGGATGAGGTTGCTCTGCTTGAAAGGACAAATTGTGAGAAGATGTGAAGCCTTTCTGAGGAAAACACCTGAATGTGTGTAAAGACTTGATAATGCTGCTAACTAGCCTTGGGTTTTGTCAGACACTCTCTGGTGCTACAAAGAGCAAGGCTTCACAACCATCTGGTGCCAAAACACAGAGAAAGAAGAGGAAAGAGGATCAAATGGGTCTCAATCACCATTTTAGTGAAGTGACCTCAGCAGCATTGTTCTGAACACATCTGCACTAAAAGATCCCAAAGGCTGTGGTCATTTACATAGAAAATAAGTATCTCCTGGTGGGTTTGATTTAGAATCAGATAAAATGGCAGAGCTTGGAGACTGCTTGACATTATAAACAGCAGAAAGTTCAGATGACGTGAGTGTGGCTGAGCAGAACCTTTGACTGTATCCCAGCAGCAGGCTTGGTTGCAAGATGAAGAAGTGGTTTTGATCATATTAAAGACCAAGCTGCAGGTAAGAGCTTGGTTGGGAGGATTAGAACTCAGTCTGAGAGTTCCTAAGTTTAAATTGACGTTCAATAGTCATAAAGAGATATTCGAAGATTGATCACTGTTTCAACATGAATTGAAGACAAGAGTCAGGGAGATGGAATAAAAGCTGTGCTTTCTGTAAAAACCAGTCCGCCTCTAGAGGTAAACTATTGCTTTGAAGGAGTGACAACTTCTTTTGGTGTTTCCAGTCCAAAATATTTACGTGCTGCTGGTATGCTTGTACATTTTTTCTATGAGGAAAGCCTCTCTACCTGTGTGCAATGCCTGCATTCTCCAAACATTCCACACAATCTTCAGAGCAATTTTGAGAGTGAATCCTTTAAAAAGCATGCAAGTACGTTCATGTTTTTTTTGAATAAATGAGATTAGTCACCATTCAAACTTTTCTGAATTAACACTACAAGTACTACTTGACTGCAGCCATGGGAATGCAAACAGAAAGGTGAGAACATACCAGTACAGTTGTCCAGTAAATACTGCATGTGCATAAAAAGACATTCCCCCATGAAATAAATCCAGAAACTGTTCTGAACTTTGTGCAAATATTGATGGCTGGGGAAGGCTGAACAAAATTTTTATCTTTCATGTAGAAATGCCAAAGGCTGCTAAGCTATGCATGGATTTTAAAACTTTAACCTCTAGCAAAGCTTGTGAGCCAACCCTTAAATCTGAGTTTGTCTATTTGTGACTGTGGGCTTCTCAGATTTCTGGAAAGGCAGTAACTGGAAAAGAAGGGGGAAAACAGTTGAATGAGGTAGTTTGAGTGAGCACTCATAAGTAAAAAAGAAAAAAGATTCTATGCAGCTGATATTTCAGAATACTTCAGCACTCACTATTTGGGGCAGCTCATTTTTCATGTCTTCTACTGAATCAGAGTCACTTAGTTTATACAAAAACTTTTTGGGTGCTTGGTTTGTGAATGCCTAGCCATGGAGGATTTTTGACAACACTTTTGACTTCAGGCACCTAAATGTCAATTAGTTATTCTTAAAGTAAGGCGAGTTAAATGTGGAGCTGTGAAAAACTTTCTTCCAAGCATCTCCCTTCCCCTACCTCCCCCCTTTCAATCTATCTACACGCATCTGATAGCCCTTTGAGGCAGGTGGTTATAAACCTAAAGCAAAACAGTGGAGAACAATTGTGTCTCAGTGTGTCAGGATCTGGAAATGCTATGAATTCTTACCAAATCAGTGTTTTGCTAACATTCCAAAAGTAACAAGAGTGAATGTGCCTTTAACAGTACTGATAGTTTATCGTGTTCCGTTATGATACAAGAAAACAAACCAAGTGTCAGTATTTTGTATGAGTCATTCTAGTCGTGCAAAGAGCTGCTCGAATGTGTTTGAGGTAGTTGAATTAACCCTCAGTTGTTCCCTCAAGTACGCAGAGCCCTGGGCTCGGCGGGGGAGGGGGTCTTGTTGCAGGTCTCGAAAATCTACGGTGGTAGGCTTGCACCGGGAGAGTTATGGTACCGGTGCCGGGGAGGCGGCGGCAGCGGCGCAGCAGGGGCGGCAAGGCGGAGTGAATGGACGAACCGTGGTGCTTGCGTGCGGAGGCGCCTATGAAAGTGCTGCTTTGAAAATAAAGAAAACAACCGAACTAACGCTGCAAGGAGGAAAGAGCCGTTGGGGACCCGCAGGGACGGGACGAGGGGCTGGAGGAGGGCGCGGGTTGTGCTGCCGGTGCCCGCGGCGGCCGCGAGGGGGTGCGGCGGGAGCGCTGCTGCCCGCGGCGCCTCCGCAGCGGCGTGGACCCGCACTCCTCTGGTTCTGGATGGTTCAGGTGCGGGTTTTAACAACCGCGTGTTGCGTGGTGTTGAAGGTCAGTGGACATGCGGTAAACAGGTAGAGGAGCTGTAATGGAGACTCTGCTCCTGAAAAACACTCTGCTCTGATCTCATGCAATATGAGCGTAAGATCGTCTAGTGTGAGGTCACACAGGGATGCTTTTATTTTCAGTCATTCACTGGCTTCTTCCTTTCCTACCACACTTCCTCTACCCCTCTTCTTCCCTACCTTTGTCCCTTCTTTCTTCTCTTCTTCTTTCCAGCCAGCTGTCCTGCTATCCTTTATGCATACTTTTCTTTCTTCCATACTTTTCTTTCTCCCTCCTTTCTTTTCTCCATCTTTCTTACTTCTCTGTTATCTCTCTATTCTTTCTTTCCCCCCTCTTCTTCCAGTCCATCCCATCTGTTCTATTTCTGTTAATGAAGAGAAAAAAGACAACAAAAAAAAACAATAATAGGAAAGTAAAACAAGATATTTCATAAGGGACTGATAGAGATCTTTAACATAACCTCCTGCCTGGAGTAACTGCTAGTTTTTCATTTATGCACAGAATACTACTTCTGTCTGGTTTTGTGTTTCTGGTTGTGTAATATTCTGTGGGAGCATTAGATTTGGGGAGAAATTGACCATGTTATGTAGTTTGTTCACTATGAGCCATTTGAATCCTAGCTCTGACAACCAAGTCCACAGGCTTCAGTGGTCAGGGAGGAAGAGGGAGATGTTAATCCACTTGTGGCAGTTCACTTGGGAGCCTTTACTCACTTTCTCTGTGCATCTCTTCCTCAGGTTTTATGAGCTGATGGTCCTTCCACCTCTGTAAGCAGGGGGAATCCAGGTCAGGGAGTTTGGGTTTGGCATTCACACATGGACTCGGGCTGAGCCTTGCTCGATGTCTTTCTCCTGCATGCGTTAACAGCTTTCATTTCACCCTTGAGTCAACCACATGCCTTGTGCTATAGCTAATGGTTAATCCTTTTGAAGACAGTTACCAAAGCATGAATGCATACTTAAAGTGACTAAACAGAGTCCCTAGTAACATCCAGTTGTGCAGGTGATAGATAGAGGTTGTTGCCACTCCCGTTACTGCCAGGAAAGTTGAATTCTAAATCCAGTATTGGGAGACTGTGTGTGTCTTTTTGTGTGTGTGTATTTGTGTAAGCACATGCAGGTGTGATGTTTTAGTGGTATTGTTGGCGTCTACATTTATAGTGTATTCAGTTTTCCTTTGGGGAAGTCCACTGAAAAGAGAAAAAAAGGGGCTGTCTTACTGATTCCATATTGCATTCACAAACAAAACAGCACTGAAAACTGATCTGAGTTATTGTACTATATCTGGAATGGGTGGCCCTATTATTCTGTGAATATATTTTTGCATGTTCTCTTGAATTTTACCAAATTAACTGGTGATGTTTGTGTCATCACAGTCATTGAGCTCTAGATGAAGTCTATGTCCTTCAAACTGCCCTCTGTGAAACAATGTCCCATTGCCTAGGATCATGCAGTCTTTTTACGTCCGAGGTCACAAGAGATCAGTCTGATCACAGAAACCAGAGTCTCCCGACTCTCAGTCTAACCTCTTCCTTCAAGCCACTCTGGTTTCTAACACGTGGCTGTAACATATAGATATCACAAACCCATGGTTTATGGTTGCTCGCTGGTTTGTTTTTTGTTTTGTTTTATTTTTAGTGTCAAAAACATTTCTTTCCCTTTGTGAAAATAAGTTTCTTGAGGGCACCAAGCATTGTTGATATGTCTGCTTCAGGGGATATAGAAAGAAGAGGGGTCTTTTTAGGTAGTAGGCACATTTCTGCCCCACTAGAACTACGCAGCCATTCCTACAGCAGGAGCTGTTTCCACAGGGTGAGTATAGGGATGAAGGGCATCAGAGAAGATGTCAACTGTGCCATCGTTCCAGACTTGCAGGTTCAGGGAGAGTCACTGGCAGGATTTGAGAAACTCTCAGAGAAAAGGTTTTATTAGAAAAGTTTTCCAGCAGGCTGCTTCCAAGGACAGTATGTACCTTCGCAAGAACAAAAGAGAAACCTGTAATGCAGAGCTTCCCCATTCCAGTGGGAACAATATTACCTGTAAAAATTGGTGTCCCAGGGCAGCTAGTGCCTCCTTCCTGTTTCTGCCCTCTGCTGTGCTTCTGCAATGATCCATGCCAGCTTTAGAGCAGTGTCCTGATCATCTCAAGTAAAATTACATTAGGACAAGTTAGCTAAGCCTTTGAAAAACAAACCTGAAAACATAGTAATTGCTATTTGACCCTTTTCTTGGAAAGAGTGGACTGGAAATGCAGAAGCAGAATCTGCTCTGTAAAGAGTGTCTTCACTGTCAAGCTCTAGAGGACTAATGAAGCTGTTAGTGCACCTGTGGGGTTAGTTAAAAGGCAGTGCTTTTAAAAGTCAAGGCAGTTGTGCAGCGAAAAACTTGCCTGGGCACGTGGAGGATTTCTGTCCCTCATAGCATCTGAGATGAGGATTGGCATAATTTTTGAAAGATGGGCTATAGTTCAACCAAAAGGTATGGGATGAATGCAGAAATTACTGGGTGAGGTTTTTTTCTCTAATACAAGCTTCTAGTCTGGCAGACATTCTAGGCCATTCTAAGTGTTGTAGATTGCAGCAGTCCTAGACCAATCTTCTTGATCTTGGTACATTTTGATTTGAATGCAACTTTTATTTAAGCATGTTGCTCATGGCATGTGAGAAGGTACTGCTAATGTACAAAAGGCTAAGTGTAAATGCTGGATGATAAGATGAACTGTGGAAAGAAATAAACTGATGATCAACCAAGCTGAAACTGATGTTAAGCACAGGTTTTCCTGGCTTTATGAAGGGCCAGCAAGATCAGAAATTGGAAAACATTTTCAGAGCAGTAACAACAAACTGAAGCTAGAGCAGAAAGGTTTTTGAAACAAGGTCAGAGAGAGGGATTTAAAATAGATAACTGTCCTGTTAACCCACGTCCATTTTTAGGTGATTTGGCATTGATATGCCTTGATTATTTTTCCTATGTGCTGGTGAAGATGTCTCTCATCCCCCTCTGACCTCACACTTAGAGTAAAGATCACCTCACCTGGGTGAGGAGCCTCTTTGTAGGGACCATTCTACCATGATCACTCATTGTAGCTGCAAGGTCCCTCTTGAGACTCATACCAATTCCGTAAACGCCAGAATTCACTCAGTACCAGTGTTCATGATTTCAACTCCAAATCTCCTGTCTTCTCTCATGCCTTCTCCAGCTCACACCTGACTCTTAGAAGCTGATAGCAATAATCAGACCAGTCTCCAGGCCTGGAACAATTCAGTTTGTAGGCAGATTGCATGAGGGGAACCAATTATTTGGCTGCAGTATGAGTTGTACCTAACAGCAGGATGAAGGCAGCTTATTGTTAAGAGAATGTCACTTCAGTCAACTAAAAAAGACCAAAGGAGGGCATATTATTTCTAAGAGATGTTGAGAGTGAAGTAGCTTCATCTAGGCATTTTGTTTTGAAGGTATGGAATTAATTGCACATATGCTGCCAGTGACATTGCTTCTTCTTGAGGGGAAGTTTTTCCTTCTCTCACCCTACACAGATAACCGAATATCTTGAACTCTAAGCAGGCCATCCTAGGTATCCTTTGGAATGTCCCAAAAGGGCTTGGTAAAAATGCAGTTAGAGACACTGCAAATTATTTAAACTGAGAATAACTAAAGAACTTCTGTCCCACAAAAACAGTTTATGGAAGAAATTTATATATATAATGCACTGTATTATGTCTGCGGGCCAAGAGATAACAGGCAGAGAAAGAGAATTAAATTGAATGTCTAATGTTTGCTGTCAAGGTTAGTGGTTAACTCATCTGATGTGTGAAAAGGGGTACCTGTACATTTGGAATTGTTTTGGCATCTTTTTAGTCTTACCCTCTTTATGACAGCGAGATGATAGCATTTACTCATTCTATTCTAAACTACTTAGCTTTTACAAAGAGAGGGCAAATTCTTAATTTCTTTTTTCCCCAGATTCTTTCTAGAGCAACAGTAGTTTAAACATATATTTGGACTTGTGCACACACATGCATTCCAGTCTATTACAACTGCAGAAAGAGAGGAGTTGGTTTGAGTTTCAAGACCTCCTAGAGTTATATCACAACACAGAATTTATCCACTGGGGAAGTGTAAAGAAAAGAAAAGACTTCTTTTCTGAGGCATTTTTAACTCATGGTTCCATAAAAATGATAGAGCTCCTAGAAAGACCTATTTGGGGAGTGGACCTGTGAAATATGTCAACCCCTGGATGGCACAAATTTGGAAAACATTGCTGTCCTTAAAGAATAGGACTGAAAGCCTCCGTGAGAAGACAGTGTGTTTTCCCAAATAACATTTATAATGCTGTATTAATATACATGTATATTTGTATATATACAAATGCATCTTCTCTTGACAATGTGCAGAAACAAGCTTTTTGTAGAAAAACAGAAATCTCACCATGGCTCATCAGGGAAGAGTAGAAATGTCCAAAGTAGTTGATTCACTTTGATTTTTTTTTAAAAAAGCTGCAATTGGTTAACAACTCTCTTAATAGATTAAAGAAATACCAAGCAGCCTCAGAACTGCCTTGTTTCATGGCACATTTCGTGATGTTTCTCACTATCAGTTTCACAACAAAGCTCAATTCATTTCACATCAATGCCAAAGACTCCAGACACGAATAAGAGCTACAAATCACTTTGGAGTTGAGGGATAAGAAACAACTTGAAGTATTTAGAACTGAAATTAGTTTGTGAGGCTATTTCCCTTCAGAAAACCATAGTGAGTGCTGGCTCTAGACTGGGGGGTAGATAAAATAAAAAGCATGAGATAGGATTACACTCACAGTGTTTGCAGCCCTTCTCCTGACCATCAGCAGGGCACATGTCTGTAAGACTGCTCAAGGGAGTCATCACTGTTCCAGTGGGAAGCCCCACCTCACCAGCCCAGGTCCTGCCTAGGAGCCTGTGGCGGTTTCCATCCACCTCCAAGCCCCACCAGGGGAGCAAGAGGCAGCTTTTGAGTTTGTGTCACACCACAAAGGCTCCCAAGCATCTCATCTCCTTCCATTGCAGCTTGCTGACCTGTAGGGCTTTTCTATGTCCTAGGGCACCACAGCCAATGATTGCTGGTTACTTTTTGGTTTTTTCTGTCACCCATAATCAGCTGTAGCTGAAGATGGGATAGTAGGCTAGTCTGGCTTTTTGTCTGATCAGAATGGTCATTTTCATATGATAAAATAAGTGAAGAATGGGCATGTGGGCCTCCTTGACAAGGGAAATTATTGGGTGTGGAGGGCTTTTCAAACAAGAGCGCGGGATGTCACTTGACTAGGAGTGATTCTACCAGCATCTCAGGACCCCTTCCTTAAGCAGTTGTCTATTTCTGTCATGTTCTCAGTGCTCTGCTTCTGTCCTGTGTCTGCTATATCTCTTTCCCCAGAACCACCATCCGCATCTCTAACTCAGTTCTTGCTTGGAGCATACTGTATATAATGTTTCTAGGTAGGAAAGTGGGGGTGGAAAGACCACATGAGGTCATAAAGCTTTTTGCAAAAAGAGTTGCAATTTGATCCAAAAAGTGAATTACCAGGTGCTTCTTCAGAGAAGGATTGGGGGGTTACATTTAAATACATCATTTAGTAAGGCTTTTTATTCCAGAAGATAATAAATTCCATTTATTCTCTAAATGTGCATTTGTTTTACCATAGCATAATTCTGGGATGATGTTTAAATTGATCAGTAAATTGAACTTAAAAATAAAGAAAAAAAAATAATAAGACAATGCTACATGTAATTTTTCCTAAGAAATGGGATTTTATGAGACTACTGAGTAATAAAACCTTTAAAAGGAAATACATTTCTGATATTTATTTTCATAAATTTACCTCTACATTGCAGAGAAGGGGGAGAGAAGGGGCACTGCTCCAGTAATCAGCATGTGAACTCTCAGGGCCAGGGTGGATATAGAATCAGTCAGTAGGCTTTAATCAAGATAGGGCAGCAGAGAAGCTCTGTAGCACTCTGCAAATATATGTGCTGTTGCTGAAATGGTTGTTACTTCTCAGGGAGGCTTTTTGTAACAGAAAGCTCCTATGAAAGGGCATTACTCCCCTGTAAGCTGTAAACAGGGGTGCAGTTGATCGTGGCTTGGCTGGGAGGCTGCTGGGTCTGCTCTGCAGCAGACAGAGCTTCTGGAACTCAGGTTGTATTTTACTTCTGCTGTGTCTCTGAGCAGAACCACTGAGCACTGCTCCCCTACCCACTTGTTCAGGCATTCAGCAGGGAGAATCAAATGTAGGCAAAAATGGCTTGGAAGGCAAGAGTCTGCAGTCACTGATCTGCTGATGCAGGGACACCTGGAAAGCTCATCCAAATGAGTTTCTAACGCACATACATTAAGTCATATTGGATCACCACTTGTGGTTTTTTATTATTTTTAGCTATAAACCAGAGACAATTAACACCACTTTATTTCTGAAGGTGTATCCTCACCAGAGTGTAACAAAAGTACTTTAGATTCACACTTTGCATTAGTTCAGCAAAAGTTTTGCAGTCTGTCCTTGTACCAACAGCCCTAAAATGCCTTCTCTTTGTTGATGAGCCCAGGATAATTTTCTAGCCCTAGCCAGGGGAAACCAGACACCCAGCCTGCAGTGCTGCTGTGGTATTACATGTGAGATGTTACCAAAGACAGGGAGAAGTCAGGTTGGGACCATGGGAGAAGTATTGGAAAAGCAGGAACAGGACTGGGTTTTGTGGGCCTGGACACTGAGCAGTGGGGAAATGAGTGAATGGAGGCATCCTTGATAGACACCTAAAAAAGGAGGGAGGAGAGTGAGAGCAGAGAACTTGGGGAGCAAAATGTGAGAGAGATAAGGCTGCAGGAAGAGTAGGGGAGAGGCATACAGTCATTTTTTGGCTCAGTGGGAGACTGGAAGTTGGGAAAGGGGTGGAACTGAGATGTGACAGACCCACAAGAAAGGTGGAATGAGTGGAACAGAGAAGGAAGGTGGCCTTGCAGGGGGAGGAAAGAAGGTTGCCAATACAGATGATGTTGGACAGCTCTAATTCCCCTGGGATGAGGAAGCAAAGTGACTCCACTGACCACCCTCATCATCTTTTCCTCGCCTGCTTAGCCATGCTGTTGCCATGCAGTGACCATGGTAACCCAAGTTTCTGACTGGCTGTTCTAGGATGGTAGCTGTAATGATAGCAGTAGTGAGTATTGACAGAGGGGAGGGGAAGGCAAGCAGCTGTGGAGCAGGGGATGTTGCCTGCATACAGTAATCGTCTTTGGCAGGTCAAGGGTGAACTGTGGCCTGCGGGAGTTGTACAATGCCCAAGGCTAGCAAAGTAGTGTTATAATAAACCCCAGATGTTTCCGCTATTTACAATGTATATGTTATGTTTAAACCTGAAAATGCATCCTAGGATCTGGTGGGTAGGGAAACAGTTATTAGCTGCTTGGAAATGACTTGCTGGTAATGTATCTGTTCCCCCTTGATATTAGCTGTTGCCTGTTTAAAATATAAATCTTCTAGGCAGAGACCCTCTTGAGCAGCCTCTTTGCCAAACCAGTGGTTCCATTTGGCTTTGTGAGAAAGAGCACGGCTGTCCCTGACGGGTTCAGGGAGGCTGCGCTCTGGGCACAGCAGCCCTGGGAGCCGTGCTCACAGCCGGCGTGCGTTGGTGTGGGAGAGGCACCGCTGTCAGGCAGGGGAGCACAGCCAGGCACAGGTGTGCACAGAGCACTGTTTAATTTCCCCAGACTAATTATTTTAGAGCTGGGAGCCAGAACCCTTGTGGTATGTCATGGGCCACAGCACAGCTTTGAATAAGCACTTAAGAGAGGGATTTCGTTGATCAGGCTTTTATGCCAAAACAATTGCTTGTCTATAAGAGTAAATGAGTCACCTAAACTGTGAATTTGTGGCCAAAGGGTTGCTTTGCATGGACCTTCCAGGTGATCGGTCCTACAGATGGTCCAGGCAAAGCACTCAAAATATTAACATTTAAAGTGAATGAGTTCAGCTGTGGGAGGGCCTGGAGTGGAAGCTCCTGTTCAGTGATGAATCATTCTAAGTGAATTATACCAAAGCCACACAAATTTGGAAGAGACATTTTTGCTTCAGTGTTTTATTGGATTTACTTAATCCAAGAAAAATGCACAACTTCAGTAAATCCTTAATAATTCCTCGCACATGTCCCCTGCCTACCCTTGCTTCTCTGTCCACCAGTCTGCACTGTGCCACATTCATGCATCTTGTAGGCCCCTGAGGCACAAAAGGACTTGTCTGGACCCCTCCCCACAGGGTGTACTGAGAGCAGCCCTTTGTGTCAAGAGTGGAAGAGGAGTGCTTTAAGATACATTGTGCAAAAACATTGCTGAAGATCAGGTAACAGCTTGGAAGGAAAATGGCCTGAAACTGAGTCCTCACCCAGATGCACCAGTGTTGTGCTGAGAACTGTTTTGCCAGGGATACCTGGGGTATGTGGGAGAGTGGAGTAGTCACATTACACAGTATTTGTCATGTCTTGATATGGGTTTTGGGTCTGCATAGAAATGAATATTGTGGCTTGGAGAGAAAACAATGCTGATTTTGAGGTTTTGCTGCATTTTTCTGCCTTATTTTCTGTTCCTACTCCAAACAGTCCCTGTGCAGCTAGTCCATCACAAGTCTACTGTGACTTCTATAAAGGGTGATGTCTTTTCTTCCTGATCTTTATTGTCCTCCCACATCCCACTTGCCTGCCTTAGAGTAATTTTCTTGAATGTTAGCCCTGATGGACAACTCCCTACTTAGACATCCAGTTTTACAGTATTTCATATCACGCCTCATAAGAAGTGATCCAGTACAAGCATTCTGCTAGGCAGAGTGCCTGCATGATGATGTGAAGGACTCTCCGTACCTTTCTTTGATTCACTTGGACTCAGTATTGTGGGTGAAGGACCTTTCATGTCAGTGGTTTCTAAAATGGTACTCCAGTTTAAAATGCAGTTAAGCCATGTCAGTCAATATGAATTCAATGCCTGAGGTGGCTGAGTGTAAAATGAGCAGAGTTCTGTGAATTCACATCCATCCTACTAACTAGCTTCCCCACATGGAAAGTCCAGTATGTAAAAATGTTATTTGCCTGAGATCTCTTTTGAATGTTAGACTTACCTGCTTTGCTGACTGCAAAAAAGTTTTCTTAGTGTTTCTCCTCTAATTCAATGTGATGACCAAGTCACAGTGAAATTGCTGAACGAGAGTTAAAACAGGAAAAAAAAGTATTTTTCTCTCTCAATCTATGCCTAAACCTGAGGTGACTTCCTTTTTTCAGGGTGTGATGACCATTTACTCAAATGTTACTCATAAAGTCACTCCCAGTACTTACTTGTTTAGTGATCCTGTTGGGTCTGAATTCAAAACATGTAGTAATAAAATTTCTGCTGTTCCCCTCTATTAGGGATCTGGTAGATTCAGCTAATGCCAAGTTCTTGTCTTTTTCTGTATTCTTTTTATCTATCCCTCTGCAGAATAATCAATAAGATAACTAATATCATTCATTGGATAACACATTATTTTCCAGCCTAAAATCAAAACCATAAGAATTTCTATTGTTCTCATAGAAATAGACTATCCTCAGAACCTGGAAAACTGTGTTACCAAATTGAAATTAAGGGCTATGCTTAATTAGAAATAAGGGTGACATAAGAGTTGAAGCCAGTGACAATCTTTCTCTTTTTTTTCCTGGAGAAGGAATGGGGTATAAGAAAACAAAAGAAAAGGAAAGAAAAGAAAAGATAGTTAAAATCTGTTGTTTCAATTCAGTGCTTCCTCGGATTACTTAAATAATGTTTTGATTTGAGAAAGAAGCCATGGGGATAAACAGCTGTCAAACCTCTCTGAACTATCAAAAACAATGCCATCTCCTGAGCACTGATAAATTCTGAGGAACTAAATTAAAAACTTTTTTTTTTCTTTTTTTTTTTTAACCTACTGAGAAAGGTTAGGCTGAAAATATTGTGAAAAAAGGGTACTTGGCTCTGGAGCTATTTACCTTTCTTGGTATGGAAACCTTAGCTTCAATGATTATGTTCTACGTTTGGTGTGTATTCAGTCAACCTTGGATAGGTCTGCAGAGGCTACAGATGGAGATGCTGAGCACTGCCAGCAGAGATTTTGTTGGTGATTTGCTGCATTTAGATCCTCCCCCTCTATTCTCTCTCATGTCAGGGTTGTTGCTGAGAATCCCTGAACACACAGTGTGCGCTCACTTCCTCATCCTCCATCACAAATAGCTTGATTGCTCCATAGGCTTCGGAAAACACTATTTTGATGCTGCTTTTCCTCAGTCCTTGATCTGTTTGTTTACTACTGGAAGTTCATGAAGCTCATGTAATAAGCAGTATGTAAAAAGAACAGACCTGGAAAAAGCATCTTGCAAAGTCCAAAGTGGGCCTTAAATTCTTTCCAGAAACAGTGATTAAAATGAAGAAATGTGGTAGACTTCCAGTGTAATTATACTGTTGGGTTTTTTTATTGTGTTTCTTAACCACTGGGTTTTATTACATCTTTCAGTAGCCAGACACAGTTTCAGAGTCAGTTAATACTCTGAAAACAGAATGCTTATCATCTACAAAGTATTTTGCTCTGTTAATTTTTTCAATTTCTCCTAACAGTAATGGTGTCTGGCTTGGTTACTTCCTATCCTACGCTGAATTCCCTTTGCAGCCAGAAGGGGGACTCAGGATATTAAATTTCAGCAGATGCAGTGAACTCATCCTTTATGGTTTGGTTTTTTTTGAACATTGTTTTCTGATACTATTGTGATTCTTCCTTGGCTTCTTCCACCAATCTTATGGTTTTCATTCTCATAGCTTTCGTTATTATGTACTCAGCAGGGTGGGATAAATTTTGCAGAAGGAAATAGTGAAATGGACATTTGGACATGTCTGGAAAGAGGTTCCAGTCCGTCAGGAAGCAGTTTGGCGTATCACTTCTTTGTCTGTTTATCACAGAGTTTTCAGTCCATGTGCGTCTCCCCAGGGGTATATCTTCCCTCTGGTGTGTCATTAGGATCCCAGATTGTAATTAATAAGGGAATACTCTGGCTGTTGTGATACCCAAACACAAGAGTGTGTGAGATCCAAGAGAGAATCCTGGTCTGTTCAATGGACTTCAGACCATCATCCAGCTTATGACCAAAGAGAATAAATGAACATTTCTAAGCAGAGATGTGCATGTTTCTTTGTGTGCAGTGGAACAATCTGTGAGAGAATAGCCAGAAGTTTAAAAAAATTAAATACAAAACAAAATAAAACAAACAAACAAACAATATATTAAACAAAAAGCCCCAAACAAAAATAGAAATAAAAATAAAATGTAGAAAAGTGAAAGGGTGTGGATACATTATTTTAGGTATAAAACAGCAGACTTAGCTTTTGCACAGTACCAAGGAGTGAATCCTACCTGACACTGGGTTTCTTGTGAGACAGCCCTGTTACCTGTTGTCATGTCACCTTGCAGGACTGAATCTTACAGGACACTTAATACACCTGGTAGTTCTGCTGCTGGGATTGCATGAGTTTGCCTTCCAAACCCCAGTTTTTTGAAATCCTTTTAAGGATTTAAGGATCAAGATTTTATCTATGATTTTTTTTGTGTAATATGAGTTTCATTCTCATGTCTTCTAGGAAGTGAGGACAAAAGAGATGACTGGCAGCCTCCTAGAGTTCAGCACAGTAGGGGAGAAAGTTATGCATTCTGCCTGTTGTGCGCTATTTCCAGTGAAAATCTATATTGTAATTTGACATGATACCATCTTTTTAGGATAATGTGGTTTTGTTTAGTTTATGAAAGACTGGTCTATGGGAGATTTTTGTTTTGTTGTCAGGGGTTTTTTGGCTGGTTGGGGGGTTGCATTTTTTCTTTTTTCTTCTTTTTTTCTTCTTTTTCCTTTTTTTCCTTCCCTCTTTAGTCGTTTTTGTCTTCTCTCTTTCTTTTTTTTCTCTTTTTCTTTTTCCCTTTTTTCCTTTTCCTTTTTTCTTTTTTTCTTTTGTCTTTTTAAGAGTAGTTGAAGAAGGAAAAGACTGGCACTGTGTAAGAATTAGTTTGAACTCTATGCAGATAGTCCCTAAGGGAGATTTGAACCTGTTTTAATTCTTGATCTCACCTAGCTTGGGGAAGCATCCTTCCTGTTCCTGATAAGGAGTAGCTCCTTCTCTAACAGATTCAGAAGTTATTTAATTCAGAGAGGCACAGTGGCCACCAGTGATTAATCTGGAGAATATTTTATTCCTTGTTCTCCAAGAAATAGATAAGCAATCTGGCGGACTGCTGCATCATGGCACCAACACCACAGGGTGGGAGCCTTCTTGCTTTTCCTAACCTGGACTTTTTCCTGAGGAGTTGTCTCAGGTTACTACTGTGTGAGACTTTCTATTCTGTTATTATAGTAGGGATTATGTAGATGACTGCCGTCCTTGCAGCTCGCCTGTCCAAACCTGTACAGAGCTGGTTTGAGGTCTGGTGTGACTCTGTGAAAGCAGCTTTGCTGCAGATTAGTTTGCAGTTGTTTTGTTAGTGCTCTTCAGTAATTTCTCTGCAGCAAAAAAGCACATCTTATGCTGCATGCTGTGTGTATGCAATCCACAAGATTCATTACTAAAGTTGCTGTCTTGGATAGGAAGTAAAAAGCAAAGGAAAAGTTCCGCGTTGCATGAATTACAACAAACTGAAATTTCTATTAGAAATTATATGGAACAGGAGATGATATACAAAAATCTTCAGCTCAGTAATAGGAAAATGATTGTATTGCACTCCAGTCTATTTTCCCTGAGAATGCAACAAAATGGAGGCTAAGAAAGGAATGGGACATTGGTCTGATTAGTCCTTTTGTGCGGAAGTTTATGGTCACATTGATGCATTTCTATACTGAAGGCTGAATGTGTGTATGAGCATTAAAACATTAAAGTCAGATTTCTTAATGCTATTGAAGCAAGAGAGAGCATTGTCTGTAGAAAGACCTGTTAGGACTAATTTAATCCAGAAGTTTATTGATTCAACTTAATTTAGTAAGGAATTGATTTTAATGTGGGTTTAATAATAAATCAGCTTTAAATCGGTTTAAATGTGTTCACAGTGAGACTTTTCATTGGTTCAAATATAATTTATTTATATTTTAATTATATCCCTGTAAATTTGGATGTAGATAAGGTCTCTACTTTTTCTCTTCAGTAAAACTGTAGTACATTTCTCCATCTTCTGGGGTGAACGTCTAGCTGTAACGAATCAATGACAAAGCATTTTATTTTCACAGGGCCTAAATTTTACCTTAGTTCTGTGCTGGGCCCTCAGTTCTTATAATATAGTAAATAAAGCCCTGGATACTGGAAAATTGATATAATCAATTTTCAGGGTGTGATTTAATCTGTGTGACACACAAAAACCAATTGTAAGTTTAAAAAAAGTAGTGGGGGAAGGGAGTTTTACTTGATTTACCATTCTTTTTGCTGGCTGTCTGTTCAGAATTCATGTGGAATTTATTCTCCAACTTCTTTTCAGCTAAAATTTACCATATAAATGCTGTTCTGCTAATGGAGACTAGATTAGGGAATAAGGCTCGGTAAATTATACATGTTGCTTACTACCCTTCATATATTTGAGCTGGTCAACAAGGTTCACTGGTAGTTTCTACATAAGGAATGTCATTTATTTTTCTACAATAAAAGCTGCAATTCCTCCTTGACAGTAGCTACTGGTGGCCACAATCACAAGTGTTAAACAATTACTAACTCTTTGCTGCATGTTTTAGTCTTTTTCAAGCTATGATGGCCTGGAGATCTCGGTCACAATTTTTCCATATTTGTGTGAAGATTCCACTCCTGTATGGAATCCACTACTTACCATTCACACACATTTCCCAGTATGCAATTCCAGCACATACTGTTCTGGAATATGCTTTAAAAAGCCATGCAATTTTTCCTGCATAATTCTTAAACTTTTGCCTAGAGTCCAAAATCATTTCAGAGGTGCATAATTTGTCTTGTCCCTTCTCCAGTGATTGCTGCACCATGGCATGTATCTGCACGCTTTACTTATCATGTGGATGTCGATTTTTTTGAGGTTGGCCTTTAAAAGGATGTCTAATCTTGTAAAATTTAGCCAATTGTTGGAGAGATTTTCAATTATATATTTTTGCAAGCTGTTCCCAATTGCAACTATTTAGCAGTGTTTGTTAGAATTTTGTTCAAGTTCTCATTTGTCTGAAGATAGCACATACATTTTTTGTGACATAAATTCTTCCTTTTCACTGTAGTTTCCATTTCTGGTTTGCCATAGCTGCGGAGCATAAATGTGTAGTTCAAGTATGTTGGAAGTAAATTATATTGAGGGGGACATGATGAGATCTCCCTGCCTACTGCACAGTCCACAATATTAAATGGCATTTTAAAATTTTTGCTGAACTGGATTTGAGCTTATTATTTTTTCCAACACACAGGTGCTATTTTCTCATTGGTTAAAGAGTCTGCACTTCTTCTGGTTAAAAAAATAATATTCCAACAGACCCTTATGAGTAAGGGCCACTATGTCAGCTTCTGGACTAGTGCTGTGTCCCTGGGGAAGAAGAACATGTCCTTTTGCTTTGGGTGTGTCACTTCTGGAATTGTCAGACCTTGTGGTTTTTCCTTTAGCATGCAGATACGAAAACAATCATATTTTAAAATTAGTTAGGAATAGAGACACCAGTAACATCTCCATTCCTTTTCTACCTGGTGGAGATTAAGGCAGGCCGGCAGAGGCAGGGGAAATCAAATTTTCAGTTGTTATATAGCTAGGAGAGGCTGGCACATCCTCTGCCCTGTCTGTGATCAACACTACAAGAAAATTATTAGAAAACCTTTGAGGTTTCAGTGGAATAACTATTCTTGCTTTCCAGTCTGTGCAGTCTTTTAGTAAACAGATGTTTTTGTAGGCATACATCTTTCTATAGCCTGTGCTGAACACCCACACAAATCCTAGAAAGGGAGTATTGCTAAGAGAGCTGACCACAAAGAATTTAAATGAGAGGAGAGGAAGGAAAGTGGAGAATGAGGAACCATACCCACAGTGTTAAGTTTGACTTGTACATAAGCAAATCAATGTCTTGAAAATTTCAAAATTCTTCACACTGCTGTAAATATTTTATGCAGCCAGTAATGCAATAGCAACGTCTTCATTTTGATGCTCCAATTAATCTTGGTTCTCCCAAATTCATTTCTATGATGTGATTTTCTTTCTGTTCATGTGAAGCTAGCTGGTAGACAGGTTTCAGCTTAGATTTTCCACCTTCTCACCCCAAAATTTCAACATGGATGAGTGGTTCTTTGCAAGGGGGAAAAATAACAGACAAATGAACCTCCTAAACTTCCAGTTGTGCCTTGAGATATCCAGACATTTTCTCATCTAATTTGTGAAAACCGTTGGCCTCTGTGTGAACTTTGTAAGAGGGAGATTGTTTGGGTCTTTGGGGAGTCAGTTGTTTTGGGGAATTCCATTTCAGTTCTTCCTGAATGCTAATTATTCATTCCAGTGGTTATATCCTAAACTCAGATTACTCACGTGTCCTTACTGGTGGTGGCAGTGACTAGCTCTGTGAACCCATGCAGGGGAAGGTAATTAGTGGTGACCTATTAAGGTAACCTTAATTCCACATTCTGAGAATTGCCTTCTGACCACCATTTCCATTGTATTTCACCTGTCATGGCACTCCCTACTCCCTGTGTTTTATCATTTTTTAATAAGACATTCTTGTGAACAGGTCCTTCTGGTTTTCTTTTTTCATTTGTTCAGCATGGAAAATTATTTTAATATTGGGAAAGCTTATGTGAATACTGTGACTGTAGCATTGTCTGATGATATTTAAATTCCACTTGATGCAGACCCTATACAAGATCCTATACAAGACCTTGACTGAACTCTTATTGATGGAGTAGGGACAATGTGCCATACTTAATGAGAAATATCTCTGACCAGAGATGTAAAAGTGTGCTGGCAGTGTTGCTAGATGTGTATTGTTATTCCTTCTCTTAAGTCTTCCACAGACTGAGGAGGAGGAAGAGGATTTTTAGACATGTGAAAGCCTGCCATGGATAGATCTGCACTAAGCAATTTATTGGCTGAGGTATGGTACACTTTGTCTGTGAAGCGGAACTGTTGCAGAATCAGAAAATGCTATAAAGCCAAGAAAGCAGTGTAAGCCAGAAGCAAAGATGGGCCTCTGTTACTAGGATCAGAAGAAAGCAATGATTCATGTCCTTTGCATGTGAGAATCCCAGCTTTGCTGGAACACTGTGAAGAGAAAGAGCATGGTGGAGAAATGCTGAAAGGGTGGAGAAGCAACTGGAGGCCAGAGGGAAAAACAAGAGTTACAAAATACAATATAGTTCATAGGATATGAAAATTTGTCAGGATTTGACACACAGAGATCTCTGTGTTTACTGATTATGTCAAAACAAGAATGGGCCAGAGAACACGAAAGATGACAGGGAGAGGAGGAGATGGCTGCAGCAGTTTTGGGACCCTGGATTGAAAGTCTAAGGCTCTAAGGAAGCTATTTTAAAATGTAAATTCTACCAAAAAGAAAAAAAAAAAAAAAAGGGGTGGCCAAGGGGCGGGTTTTTNNCTGCAGATTTGAAAAAAAGAGTTGCCAAGGAGCTGGATTTTCATCATTAATGTAGAGAAATACCCTCTGAATTTATATTGCATTTGTTCGGGTTTTTCCTTCCCAAAAAGATCTTAGGGCACACCAATGCAGCTACACAAGTACCATAGCTGAGACCCAAAGTTTAAGTTTGCAATGCTTCTCAGTCCAGTCATCTGCTGGGCTTTTACAGCTTGGGCCATAAAGGGAAGGCTGAGACCCAGACAAGTTAACAGTGTAGTTGCAGTCTTTGCTTTTATGTGGTTCTATCAGCTGCACTGCCCTCTGTTTGATGACTTACTGAATGGCTTTTCTTAAAGAAAGGGTATAAATTAGTGCTTAACATTCTTACATTGGAGAATAAATGAAAGAGATATATGTATGATGTGGCAAGTTGCACTTCCTTCTTTCATCTGACTTCAAGGCACATAACCTGAGTCAAACTTTTTTTAAATCTGCAGTCCTGAAATTCAGCTTCTAAATCAAAAGCGGCTTCATGTGAAAAAAAAAAAAAGAAAAATTACTAAGAACTTGGAAGACATCTTGAAGGCCATGGGACTTACTTTGCACAGCAGTTCTGAGGTTTGGGTTACTTTAATTTTTGGTGTTCAAGTAAAGATTGTGGAGTCCCTTTTTATGCACTTGAGTATGTAAAATAGGGACCTGCAGATTCTTCCATCAACTTCAGAAGCTATTTTCCCTGAATTACTTTTTGGATATCAACTGTACTTGTTTCACAGTGTCCCACATTTTCAGTCTATATGATCAGGTTTTTGTATTGACAGTGTCTAACAGGATCATCAAAGCTTACTGGGGATGCAGCCAGTTGGAGTTGGCTGAAACACCGTGAATCAGAGGCAAGCATATTGAATATAAGCAGGCAGTGTGTTTCCACAGCCATGGTCATCAGTAAATAAATGATGTGTTGACCTTTAAATCATAATCTTTAGGTTACAGACTTGCTCACACCCAGCAAAACCTACATTTTGCTTTGAACACAGTTCCCTGTCTCTGAGGAGGCCTAAGTTCAGAAACTGATATCTTGAGTGTCTGCAGGAGAATGGACAGCCTGTCATTATCATATTACACTGAACAAATGGGTGCTCTCAGGCTTCCTCCTGGACACAACACTTCTAGACATGCCGTTTTGGCACTACCAATCTTTTTCACTCTACTGGAGATGCTTTTTGCTTGTTGAGTGGAAGTGGGGGAGCAGGAGTGAGACCTATCCAATGTGCATAGTACTTCTTCCATAGGCTCATTTTCAGTGTCCTGTTGAAAACCCTGCCTTCCCAGGGTCATATTATGAATTGGCCCATGGTTCTCTCATTGGTGGGGTTTACTGGGCTTGTGATGGAGAGAACACAGAGAAGGTTAATGCAAGCTCACAGAGCAGTTTTATAGCTAGGGATAAATATCCATGAACACTGGCATGACACAGCATACACTTGAAAGCATCTCACCAAATGAACAAATATTTTAGGTACGGCTGTATGAGTTTGTTGGTCCAGCATTAATTTGACTGGACCAACTGAGACTTCAGTACCATCGTACTGAAACCTGGTTATCAGATTAGCAGCTACCCTTGTGTTACTCTGCAGCAGTTACTCTGATTTACAGAGGCATTTGATGCTTCAATGCTGTTCCAGTATTTAAAGAGCATGGCTGTAGTGTTATATCTCTCTATTGCTCTATTTCTTGGCTCCTGATCACATTACTAGCCATTCCTTTGGTACTTCTCTTTCTTTACAATACCTAAACTGTAAAAATTTCATTTTAACATCACTAGAATGAATGATATTCTGTGGATCTTGGTTTTGTGTGTAGTTCAAGACAAATATCAGGTTTGCATTTTTCATTTTTCTCTTTTGCACAGCACAAGTATTCAAATATCAAAACCTAGAGCTGAAATGTATCTTGCAGTATTTTCAAAACAACTCAGAACTTCCCATTATGTACCTAAATAATTTGTTTGGTTTTTCAGTCCTTCATCTTGTGTTCAGTTTCTCTGGTATTTTGGAGAGCTCCTATCATTACCCACAGTGTTTTATCATCTGCACAGAGAGCCAGCATGCTTGCAGGAAATAGTCAGACTTTGAAAAGCAGTCAGAATTCAAATGTTGCCTGAGGGAATAATAGGAGGATTAAAACCAAGAGATCAACACAAATATTAGCAGGTTTTAATTGTTTGTTTGTGTATTTTCATTGTTGTTTGGTTTGGGGGTTTTATTCGTTTGGTTAGGGTTTTGGGGACTTTATAGGGAAGCTTTTTGTTTAAGCATGAGCACTATGCATTTTAAAGTGCAGCTTATATGTTTAGAAAACCTGGTCTGCTGATGATAAGCCTAACCTTGATTACAATCTCATATGCAAGGGGAGAAGGGTTTTGAAAATAATATAATTTGTCCTGCATTACTTCCTTGCCTTGAGCATTATTAGAAAAAAGCAAAGAAAATAAGGCAGTAAGTCTGAGGCCAAGACAATGGGTGTTATTCCCGTGGCTTCTATTACCCCTCACCAAGCTGTTGGTAACAATTTTGCACAGCAAACTCTGCACATGTGCCTACTGGCAAGCATGCCTAATACATTCCTGTGTTCGGGCTCTCAAAAGGCTTTGCACCTTCCTAGGGAAAAAAAAGACAGGGAAATAAAAACAACCACTCATGGAATTTCAGCTGAGTGTGGTTGTGTGATAATATTTTTGCAAGTTTCCTGTTTAATTTGTTCAATGTGTTGAGCTTCCATGCAGATTAACTATACAATCAAGCACTGAAAGTGAGGAGATTTACATTCTTTGCCAAACTCACAAGTCTGGGGAGAAAAAGTTATCTGCACTCATATATTATCAGTGAGTCTTTTGCAGAGAGAATATGGAAATGTGTGTTTCTTATCTGCAATGATATTATGCAGGCCAGCAGACATAAGTTTCTGAAAAAAATTGCTAACAAAATGAAAGCTATTCAAGCCATCTTAATAAGGAAAGATCTAACACCTTGCTTGCTTTTGCCTGTTAAACCATTCCAAGTGTGTGGGGCTTTTGCTGACACTACTGCTCCACTGCTTTGTGTTCTCTCTCTGTTATCACCCCTCTTGCTTTCTTAGAAAGTCTGTCAAAGCAGAGGAGGTCCATGGGTCACAGAGAGACATCCTGACTGGGTAGTGTGAGAAGCCTGGGTGCCTCTCTGTGTGTCTAATTGACTCTTAAATGTCAGGCCCTACCGCATTTTGGCACAAGGAATACAGATACAGTAGATGCCCCACCACACCTTTCATTCAAGCAGCTCCTCTTTCAGGGTACTTCCACACTTAGTTTATGCAGTTTCTGTTCAGGATTTGTCTGTTTTCTTTGCTCCCTCGCCCTTGTCATTCTGTGATGGATGGCATGTGTGGCTCTGCTGCTGCCATACCACCGCTGCTCACAATGGCACTTCCCAAATAGTGACCCGTTGGAATTACTGTGACGCTTCCTTCCATTTTCATTTTGTCTGAGTCCTTGTGTCCCCGATGGCACTTCAATCTCCATCTACATGTAGGAAATGCAGAAAGTGTTTTTGTCACACTTCCTACCTCACTGCTGCCTGCCATGGGCAGTCTCACACAGTGGGCAGAAGTGACCAGCGACAGGAGTGGTCCTGCATGACAGGCACAGCAAGGAGAAGTGGAAAGGAGCCAAGCTGGCAGGAGATGCTGAGGGGACAAAGGGGGAAGGGGTGAAGAGGCAAGGGAATGGCCATATCAGGAGGAGCCATGTCTAGTTATCATTATAAACATTTTTGTCTCTTCTAAAACCATTTTTACCCTGCAGACAAGGTTCTGTCTTACCAGCACCATAGAATTGGCACAGACTGTGATGAAAGTCAGCTACTTCTTGCAACAGTAGAAGCTGTAGCTGATCTTGATCCAAGTGTACAATGCTGTAGTTTTATCAGTACAAGCCTTCTCATATGCCTGACAAGTATTATTAACTTTTGCAAAACTGCAACTGAAAGGAAAGAAATATAGTGTAAATGAAAATAATAATAATAAAATTTTTTTAAAACAGACAAACAAAAAAAAACACA
>VWYI01044953.1:0-30952 GCA_013399455.1 Anthoscopus minutus
ATGGCAAGGGTATGGAAGGGAAGCCTTTTGAGGAGCAGCCGAGGTTTGTCCACCCAGGAGGAGACTGAAAGGACATCTCATTGTGGTCTTCAACATCCTCATGAGGGGCAGCAGAGGGGCAGACACTGATCCCCCGGCAACCAGTGACAGCATCCGGGTCAATGGCACAGAGTTGTGTCAGGGGAGGTTTACCTTGGGTATCAGGAAAGGATTCTTCCCCCAGAGGGTGGCTGGCCACTGGAACAGGCTCTGCAGGACACTGGTTCCAGCACCAAGCCTGAGCTGAAGAAGCGTTCTCAGGCACAGGGTGTGATTCTTGGGGTGTGCTGCGCACAAGAGCTGACCCCGATGATCTGGGGACAGCCCGTGATTTGTGAGTCTCCATCAACACACGCCGGTCCCTCAGGGCACGCAGTCCCTGACGGGCGCTGTGGACAGCGGCAGGACCGGCGCTCGGCGCCCGCCCCGTGCAGGCCCCGCCTGCTTGGCCATAGAGCGCTGCCGCTGCAGAGCGGCCGGCCGGGCGGAGCGNCGGGCTCCCCGGCCCGCTGCTACCGTGGTGCTCGGTGCAAGGGGGTCCCTGCAGCGGCTCCTCTGCCTCTGGGGTTGGGACGGGCACCGCGTTTCGCCGAGCACCCGGCCTGTGGTGTGACACCTGCCCGGGGAGCTGCGGCTGGGCCGGGCACTGAAGGAGGCGGTGCGGGTTTGGGCAGAGGAATGCATTGGCCAGTGGGTCTCTTGCTTTTTTTTTTGCTTTTCCAGGGTCACTGGGATAGTGCAAACGCTGATAGTGACACAGGAGCCTCTCCAGGCGGCCCAGGAGGCTTTAGCATCTTTTAGTGTCTTAGGAGGCACATTATCTCGCATCTCGCTGCCATCAGTAAGTATTGCCCAGCAGTGTGTGGGGTTCTAAGCACAGCGAACATCCAGTGTTCATTTTCCTGAACTGGTGGCTGCTTAACAGGACTGAGGTTAGTTATAGAGGAGAGACCAGGTAGATGATGGAGAAGTTGTATTGGAAGTATCTCGAGTGCTCTCCTGTGAGGCAGGATTCAGTGTGCTTAAACTTATCCCTGACAGACATTTCCTTAATTGGCTCTTACAGATTATGAAATTCATGGAGTGCCTTCCCCCCCTCTCCAAGGTAGCCTGCTTCAATGCTTAGCTATCACATATAGTAAGAATTTTTCCTTAATAGCTGACCTAAATCTTTGTTGAAACTAAGCTGATTATTATTGTGCACTGTCCAGAGTATACCTGGAGAACAGTGGATGGATGTTCTCAAGTTCCCACTCATGGTCTTCCCCAGACAGAGAACCCACTTCCTGTGTTTCTCTGATCCCTTGGCTTTGTTAAGCATTTCCATCATCCTTGAACTCAGAAGTAGGTTCAGTGTAGGTGCTGTTAGTGATGAGGAAGTGTGGCAATAACCTCCCGTGTGTATCCCCATCCCTCTTAAAACATTCCAGAATGAATTAGTCTTACTTGGCAACATATCTCACATTACTGAAATATTCAGTTTGTGATTAATTGTAAGCCAGATCCTTTTTTACTATACCTCTGCCTAGGGAATTATTCCAACCTAAGAGTTCGTGTTTGTTTTTTTTAACTAAGTATATTATTTTGCACATGTTATTAGGTTGAGAAGAAGGTATTTTGGTCATGATAACATAGCTTCCTATACAATTTTGATGTTTGAAACCCATTCTTGCAGTCCTCTTCCTGCAAGTTTAGGGTCAGCCATAAATAATTAAAATACTTAGTGGTGCCAGGCCCTGTGCATTGTGATAAACTCTTCCAGTTTGACAGTTACTACTGTCAAAAAACTTTATTCTTGTTCTTCATGTTTCCTACTAAAACTGCCACTCATTCTGTGCCATGGCATTACATCTGAGCCCAATTGTGTGGAGATCTTAAATTAGGAAACTGTTGGTTCCTTTTAACTGGCTTTTGTTCACAGAGTAGGGATGTTCACAGTTCAAAAATTAGAAATTTGTATAAAATCCTGAAGTTTTCCAAAGTGTTGATGCCTTGTATATATCTTCTTTTAAATTCTTTTTTCTTTCATTTCCTCTGAAAAATATGCTTTCATCCTAACTTTCTTCAAAATTTCATTTGCTTTCTTAGAGAGCTTTCTGGGATAACCATCCAAATGCCTCATTCTAACATGGTTAATACAGGATCAGATTTGTAGATAATACATTAATGCTTGGTTATACTTGTAAGGGATTACTTCATCTGACCACAAATGCTCTAGGAAGTTGAGAGTGAGCAGCAATATTTTGAGAATTGTTGATATTAAGTAATTAGAAAATTTCTGATAACATCAACTTGCTGATTAGAGTGAAAGGGCTGGTTGTGATAAAACTCCAGCAGAAATCTGATGGTAAGCCTATAGAAACAACAAAGTTTCTTTCTCTTAAAATTGCATTTCATAGTTGAAACACCATAAACAAAAAAATTACTGGGCTGGGAATTAAGCATAGGTGAACATTGTGTATATATGGACTTCACTGGAAGGAAGAGTCCAGCACTGGCATAAGCTAATTAATCATCTGGGTATTGTTCTTTATCTTCTACAATAATTCATTTTTCCTTCTCATTCTGTTCTATGTAGATGTTCTACTTTAAAAGTCATGGAGCTGGGGAAGGCGAAGCTCCTGCGAACTGGCCTCAACGCCTTGCACCAGGCCATTCACCCCGTGCACGGGCTGGCCTGGACGGACGGCAAGCAGGTGATCCTGACTGCGCTGCACCTGCACAACGGGGAGCCCAAATTCGGTGACTCGAGCGTGGTCGGTCAGTTTGAGCACGTGCACGGGCTGTACTGGGGCCCGTGCCCCGCCGAGGCCCCGGCCCTGCTGGCGGTGCAGCACAAAAAGCACATCACCATCTGGCAGCTCTGCTTCAACGGCGCCGACAGGAACAAGCTCCTGGTTTCCCAGGTCTGCGACATCAGCGAGCCGTATCCCGTGCTCCCCCAGGGCTGCGTGTGGCATCCCAGCAAGGAGGTCCTGGCCGTGCTGACCACCCGGGACGCCTCCGTCTTGCCCTCTGTCCACCTCAACAACTCCAGAATCAATGCGGACATCAAGGGCAGTGGGCTCATCCACTGTGCCTGTTGGACCAAGGAAGGCAGCCGCTTGGTCGTGGGGGTGGGCAGTGCCCTCCATTCTTACATTTGGGATGATGCTCAGAAAACGCTCAGTGCTTGCTCTTTTTGCCCAATCTTTGATGTGGGAGGCTACATCTGTGCCGTGGAAGCTACGCAGAATTTACAAGTCGCTGTTGCCACTGAGCTCCCTCTGGATAAGATCTGTGGCTTAAATGCTGGTGTTGCTTTCGAAGTTCCATCGAATGTTGAAACCGAATCCTTCCCCTCGCAGTCAAGCCTGTGTGGGGAGGAAGAGTATTCCCTGGATGGAGGGAAGAAGTCACTGGATGCTGAGAAGCCGTTGTCTGTAGTTACATCTCCTGTGGATCTAACTCACATACTTTCTAGCAAGCAGGGTGCTGATTCCAGCCCTCTCCTTCACCTGAGGCCCAAGGATTACCTGACGGGAAGTGGCCAAGATTCCTCACACCTCATCTTGGTGACTTTTGAAAGAAAGGTTACCTCTACCAAAAAAGTGAGCATCCCAGGCATTCTTGTTCCTGATATAATGGCTTTTGACCCCAAAAATCAAACTGTATCTGTTGCCTCAAATACTTGTAATGTTATTTTAGTCTATTCACTGACTTCATCCAATTTACCCAATATTCAACAAATTCAGCTGGAGAAAAGTGAGAAGCCAAAGGGTTTGTGCTTCTTGACCAATAAATTGTTACTAATACTGGTTGGAAGACAAAAATTCACTGACCCTGCTTTTCTTCCTTCTTCAAGATCAGACAAATACATGATCCGATTGATGATTAAAGAACTGATACTTGAAATGGGTCCTTCAAAGTCTGTGTCAGCTGATGGCAGCTCCAGTTTGAACTTTTCCAACGTTACTCATGATCCCTCTAGAGATGTCCACCCTCTCAGCCATGGGCTTCTGATACCAGATCGCTCTGCCCTTCAGTCCCCTACAAGCCGAAGGAAACTCATTGAAGAAATCAAGAGTCCTGTGTATGAACAAAACTTGGTGTTGAACATCAGTGACTTCAAAGACAAAAAGATTTCCATGAATTTTCCTCCAGCTGTGGAGACTCTGGATGCTGAGCCAGTTAATCGGAGCGTGGCACTGTCTAACGCTTCCAACAAGCCAATGTCGCCAAAAAGGCAGCCCGAGGCAGCTTCCAAAATACCCAATTGTTACAAGAATAACCTGTTCAGTGAGAAAGAGGCGAGTAACTTCTTGAAAAATGTGGAAAAATTGTCTGGTAACTTCACAGAATTGCAGCACCATCTTTCTGAATTAACTGAGCTGCTAAAATCTGGGAAGAGAAATCTTCCAGTGTACCCATCTTCTCAGGAGCCCTCATTCATAACAATCACCTGCCAGGTAATTTTAATATTGGAAGCCTTAATGGTGAAACCTGTTTATGGCGTTATGTTCTTTGTAATGTTCAAGTAACAGTCAGTAGGATTAGATTTCCATCCTGTTCCTGCAGGTAGTTATATATGTGGTTATAAATCCATTACTCTGCAGGCTTCTAGTGTTTTTAAAGCAATGATATATCCAGGAATGTGCAGCTCTCTGTCCCTACCTCACACTGGGCCAAACCCCTCAGCTCTACAGTGAGACTGCTTGGACTCCAGAGGATCCACGTGTCGTATCCTAGCTGCAGAATTAAGGCCCTTTATAGAGATCTAGGAAAGGAAGGGATCTTGCTTTTCCTAGGCAACTTCTAAAGCTTTCTGTATAGAAATTTAGACAAGTGAATATTTCTGTGTGTGGGAATTGGTATCAGTCTCCTACTCCCCTGTGAGGAAAACTGAAACAATGGAGACTGAAACAAAAGCAAATTGCCTTGGCGTTGAAACAGAAATGTTGCTAATTAGCAGTCAGAATACCATCCAAGGAGGAAAGAGACCTTTAGGGACACAACAGATAATTCTTTTACATAGCTTTAAAATGGATTTGAAGTGAAATTTCACATGAAAAACGCATTTTCTGGCTGAAAGATTTGCTCTTGCAAATCTGCTGCTAGAAAGGGTAAATTACCTGATTATCAAAACCTGGCAGAGGTTTTTGGTCATTTCTAGAATTCAGATTAATAATCCTTAGTCAATATTAAAAGTAATTTAATCTGCCATTTCCTTTCAATTAGCTCTTACTTTTAAGCTTTATTATTGCAAAAAATTACCAAATTTGTAGCATCGAACTCAAGATCTAGATCATATTCCCTCGCTCTCTTCACTGTTTCCCATTGTAAACGTTTAATAATTGTAATAACAGATACAAAAAATACTTTGCTCTGCCCAACTGGGCATGTTCTTTGAAGATGCTTTTTGGATTTAAGGCTTAGGGCAGCGAAGGTCAGGGCTGAGAAAAATAAGCTCTTCTGACTTGTGAGTGTTCCTCACCCCAATATGCATGATCAGGAGTTCTCACTTCTGAAGGTTTGGATCAGGGATGGGTTGGAGAAGGTGAAGATAGAAAACCTGTAGCTTTACAAGCTCCCGGGGGAAATGTCCCTCTCAGGTGGAAGGATGGGGATGAGAATTGTGCTGTGGATGAAGCTCATGGTTTGTTCAGCAGCAGTGCATGGTTTTCTCTCCTGTTCTGACACGTGCTGGATAAGCACTGCTCCTTGCTGCTGTCACTCACTCATCAGCACTTTGACAGCTGAGACTTCAAAGGATAAATCTTGCAAGCAGGTCTGAATGTGTGTAGCATTTGACTTTCTGTAAATGATGCCACTGAAGACACGTCTGTGATCCTGTTTTAATGCCATTTTAACTATACTTCACAGTAGCTAATGACTGTTTCTTGCATTTTCAGAAGCAGCTTTCCAAAAGTGAAGCAGATGAAAGTCGGGCTGTTCTTCTCTGTGGTGGTAAACTCCGCCTAAACATCGTCCAGCAGATATTCAACCTCTCCCTTGTAGAAATGCAGCACGGTATGTTGGGATTATCCAAGAGTACAAACACTTCAAACATGTTGCTAGAGAAGCTGTGACTGCCCCATCCCTGGAAGTGTCCCACAGCCAGGCTGGAGGGAGCTTGAAGCAGCTTGGTCTAGTGGAAGGTGTCCCTGCTCATGGCATGGGAGTGGAACTGGATGAGCTTTAAGGTTCCTTCCTACCCAAACCATTCTGTGATTCTATGTGTCATTCTTAGTGAGCAATAGCAACAGGCATATTCCCTCCAGGGAAGAACCAGGGAATAAATTATGAAAGACTAATAAAATTTTGCCTTATTTCTTTTGTAATAATGTAAAAATTCTTCTCTGAATCTTCTTTTACTGAGAAGAATCTTTGCAATATAAAAAAAAAGAGCAAACTTAACTATTGATGCTCCTTATGAAGTAACAATTTATACAGGAAAATTGCTTTCAGCCAGCGTTTTACTTGTTTTCAGCTGCTTTGTAGAGAGAAGTCTGAGTAACAAGGAGCGTAGGGTTGACTGATGGTTTTGGGAGTACAATGTTCTATACCTGAATCTGTAACTCCAGCATTTAGTTTTCCTTTAGGAAATCCTGTAGCACAGAATGAGCTCTGTACACTTCAGCAGTGCATTTCACATCAGGTTTTGCTGTGAAGAAAACTGCCTGTCTTACTGCTGCTGTGTTCTCTTCTGCTGTTACCAGTTCATGCTATGCCCTTGTGTCCGTGTATGTGTCAATTCTGAGTGTCTCACTCTGCGCAGAGGTAGAAAACACACTTTGGGATATGATTTCTCACTATTACAGCTATTCCCTGTGCTATTTTCCCCCCAAGATACTCTTGCCCCCATATCTGCTCTCTGCCTGCTTGCAGATCTCTGGGCAACCATCCCAAAGCCTAGGGCTGCTGTTCTTTCCATTGTCCAAGTTTGATTTCTCCTAAGGAATTGTTGATGGAATATGTTTGTTTGAGATATACAGGTGCAAAGTAGGAATGGTATTTTCAGATCCTGAATTTGTATTGATTTTCAAGTTTGGTCCAAATTAAGCCAAAAGGTTAAAGGGTTGTGTGCTTTTAAGTGACAGTTTTGTGTGACCTTAATTGTGACGTAAAGTTACATAATGTAAATTTACAAACAGCTGGAAATGCTTCTCTGATGCATTCATGAATGCCCTCATGAGCTCTATTTTCTTGCTTCATCAGCTTAATGGATAAAAATATAAAAACATTCTGGTTTATCTATATTGGTAGAAGTCAGGGTTTCAAATTGTAAAGAGCTAGTGATGAAGTCAAATAGCAAATGGACCAGAGATGTTTGGTTTGTACTGTATCGTAAAGTATTCCTTCTGTGTATTTCTTGGAATTATGCATAGTGAAATTATGCAATAAAACCAGTTTCTAAATTGTCTTTATTTCATTAGTCATTTAGTTTGCTAAATCTCTGCTTGTTATAGTACCTGCACAGCTTTAGCACTGTGAAGCAGGTTATCAATACCTAATTAAAATTGAGTGTGGATGCTTATGAATTCTGTTCAGAATTTCATTCCTCCTCCTCATTTGAAACGTGCATTTATTGTTGTCTCATATCCTAGCGGAAAAATCCATCATAGTTGCCAAGTGTTCTTTATTTTTGATATTGTTTAGCCTGGATCCTTTCATACTTTTTCTTTTTTAGAAAGCTGTAAATATACAGAAAATTCTAGAAGAAATTTGTTTTTTACCTTAAACATACCCTAATTACACAAAAATTTATCAAAAGCCATGTGCTTGTCTTCACAGGTTCCTCTTGGATCGTTCTCACAGCAGACAGCGAGGGCTTCATCCCATTAATGTTTACATCCACACAGGAGATCCACATCAGAGATGCCACTGCAAAAGGCTACAGTGCCCACTCCTCCAAAACTTTGGACATCATCAGTTCCACACAGGGGTGTAGATCCACTTCTGAAAGCCTGGATATTACCAGCTCTCTGGAAGTCATGAGGGACTGCTCCTCCAACACCTTGGACACCATCAGCCCTTCAGAACAGCCTAGCAATAAAATGTAGTTTTTGACAGTGGTTTTGCAATGCCTGTCTGGTGATGGGATGCTTTTATGTTTACTGTATGGAACTGTAAATTATCAACAACAGTCTCAAATTTCTGTACAATTTCTATAATTTTTTTGTTGCATTGTAAATTATTTATTTGATCCTTGGAAACATTAACTTTTTTTTGTACTGAGCAGTGTTTTTTAACTATGCCTCTTGCAGTACAGATGAGGTTGAAAATTCTTAACAAGTTTCTGAGGTCAAGTTTCCATCTTGGTCTTTAATACATTGGTGTTTTTAGATAATAGTAAACTTGGATAATAAAGAAATCTTTGAAAATGTTGTATTGTCCCCCATTTCCTCTCTTCTACCAAAGCCTGAAATATTAGACCAGTGATATTTAGGAGCAGTGCATGCAGAAGTGCACCTGGGTTTGCACTGGTGTAAGCACCAGTGTAAGGTCATGGACTTTGGGACAAACTAGAATCACATGAAATATCCATATTGTGTGGAAGCAAGATCCTTTTCCCCTCCTGTACATGCCCATAACGCCTCTCTGCTTCCAACTCTGTGGCTTTGGGGAAGTGGATGCCCTGTGTCTCATCTTTTGTGATGAGAACATGCAGTTAAAGTCTTACAGAAGAAAATGTTCTATGGGATTTTATAGTGAGAGAGAGAAAATGCAAAGGGGAAATTTAGAAAAAGTTTATGTAAGCACAAGTTTATGTAACATGGATTGCAGCACTGAAGAAAAGACTAATCCAAGATTGCTCCCTATAAAATCACAGCATGATAACATTAAGCAGTTTATCAGGCTTTCACAGTGGCACTTACTGTATGAGAAGGCATAAAGCAACTAGATTATAGAATTGGAGCTGCTGTCTCAGGACTAAGATAATCTCTTTTTAAAAAATTTTTATTGCCTATTTGGAAATTTAGCCGCTGTTAAGAGAAATCCATCCACAAAAATACAATGTTAAAGATACAACACTAGTAAAAGCTGCAGAGAACACTCAGTGTTGGGTGGTGAAACGACAAGTTACAGCTTTTGATGAACAGGGGAGGAGGAAAACGTGAAATAATTTGGCAGTTGTGGGCTCAATCCTTTACATAACAATCATCTCTTCTCAGTAATGGTGACTGTTTAATCAGAAGGTGGACCATGCTTACACCTGTCCTTCACAGAGAGTCACTGAAATCTCAGCACTGGGTGTGGGTTGAAAGCAGGCTGGATGCTGGAGATAGTCCATGTTTCTTCACAGCAGCCTGACTGTCCTTTTTCATGCCTGTTCTTGGTTCAAACATCCCACTAACCCATGGCAGGAGAGGGTCAGGCTGAATGCTCTTGGCTCTGCAGAACACCTTGACATTGAATTTCTCATGCCTCAAATGCCACTTCTGTAGTTTTGTTATGCAGCCAATCAGTGTATAAAAATTAGCTGCTGATTTTGGAAATGTTACTGCTTGTGTTAGATTGAAAAAAGATAGTGTCTTCCACCAGAAATGTGCTCGGTCTCAGGTTGCACCAAACAGACCAGTGGAGCTCTTACAGCTGAGTCCCCAGCTGAGCACCAAGGACTTACAGCACAGGGGCAGTCCTGTGTGGGGTAACTGGAGCAGACACAGTAAGTGCAAGATATCTGCTAAAAGCTATTAGTAGTTTGGTCAGATTACACTGGTTCATGGTGTGCTCTGTGCATGTGGACAAATACTGCATTTAAAATATAATCCTTGGAATCTTGGAGGAATAAAATTCTTACATTAAGAGACTTGCTTATTTCATGGAATCATGTGGGTTGGAAGTGATCATCTAGTTCCAAACCCTGCTATGGGCAAGGACACCTTTTACTAGACCAGGTTGCTCCAAGCCCATCCAGCCTGGCTGTGAGACTCTTCCAGGGATGAAATATCCACAGTCTCTAGGAGCAATTTGTGCCAATGTGTCACCACCCTCACAGAAAATAATTCCTTCCCAAAGCATAAACTAAATCTGCAAATCTGCTCTCTTTCAGCTTAAAGCCATTTCCTTCTTGTCTATTACCACAGGCTCTTGTAAAAAGTCCCTGTCCTGATCTCTTGTAGGCACTGAAGGGGCTCTAAGGCCTCTCCTGATTCTTCTCTAGACTGAACAACCCCAATTGTCTCAGCCTGTCTCCTCAGCAAGACTGCTCCAGCCCTCAGAGCATCTTCATGGTCTCCCCTGGGCTCACTCCAACAGGTCTGTGCCCTTCACTTGTTGGGGTTGGCTATGTCCAGCCCCAGAGCTGGACACAGGACTCCAGGTGGAATCTTACAGGACTCCTCCCTCACCTTCTGCCCACGCTGCTTTTGATGCAGCCCAGTACACATTTGGCACACTGATGCACAACGAAAGCACGCTGATGCACATTTGGCTTTCTGGGCTCTGAGCACACATTACCCGCTTATGTTGAGCTTATGTTGTCAACCAACACACTCAAGCATTTCCTTTCAAGGCTGCTTGATTTCAAATCAAAACAGCATTTCTAAACTTATGCAATGATCAGCACCAAAGCTGAATGTTAAAAGAAAGCCCGAATATTTGAAAAAGTACCATGCTTAATCCAAGAATCCTTAAGAGAAGACTGCAGGATTGTAAGGAACTTTCTTTTCTTACGGCTTTTCTTTCATGCCTATTAGTTCCATTGGGAATTCTGGAGTTGCCCATTCTCTCTGCTTGGCCAGCTCAGCACAGCTAAAACTTTTCCAGGAGTCTGGGGGGGCTGCAGTTTTACTTCATCCCACTCTGATATCAGCAGGTACTTCTGTGCATCGAGACTCACAGTCCAACACGGCCAGCAATTGTGGGAACTGTTAAACCTGCTGGATGTGGAAATGTGCAAATTCTATTCCATGACTTTGAAGGTGACCAAAGAGTGAGTTTATTTTGGAAACACAAAGGAAGTTAAGTCCTCATGGGCTACTGCCAGTTTGAACAGAAACTTTTCAGCCAATGTAAACCTGTTACATCACCATGGCGACAAGCCCCAGGCAGGCAAAAACATCCTCTAGGTAAAACAGATGAAATTCCATGATGGAGAACACTAAGGTGTAAAGGAAATTCTTTTGATCCTTTGCTGAATGCAGCTAATTCCATGTACATCAGCAAAAACAGGCTGGCAGGGGATGATGGGTGCTGGGCCACTGACAAAGCTCCAAAGTGGAGCTTTATCAGTGAAGCTGAGCAAACGACCATCATCAGTTCCATGGGACCTGAGCCATCCTTCCTCACCATCTACAGCAGAGCACAACAAAAGTGAGGACAGACATCTGAATGGTGCAGCTGAAATTCATAGTCTCAGCTAAGATCATTTGGAGTAAGAAATAGATCAGGAAATAAGGTTAATTTCTGCTTCCACACTTCCAGCACAAACACACATTTCCCTACCATCCAGCAGTTCTGCTGCTGTCCAGCTGGGGTTGGAGGCTGCTGCTCTGTAATGTCTCTAAAGTGGTACTGAGGACCCAACCCATCTGAAATGTGCCACAGCTTAAATGTGCCCTCTCTTTGTTCAGCTCTGTCATGCCAGTTTGTGTCTTTGGAGACTGTAAATTCTCAGGTGCTACATAGCAAAAAGTTTCCTTCTCTGCCTCGAGGACAGACAGATGCTGCTGCTTCATCTTTCATTGAATGAAGTTTCTCGGTGAGTTAGCACCTGGTTTGTGCAGCAGGTTTGGTGTTTGTGAAATGAAAGCCATCTGATTTCATACTTTAAGCCTAGAGCATATACACATTCCTGTAATCATAATACTCAGCACTCTTGCTGAGTATCTGAACTGTGGAATCACAGAAAGTAAAGAAACCCCAAACTTTCAGTGAACTTGCACAAAACCAAAATTCTCTCCTGAACCCATCCGTTGTATGAGTCCAACTGAGCTTCCTATCAGTCTAGAAGATTTCTTAGGGAAAAGGCTATTGTAACACTTTGAGACTGTTCTTACATAACTATGATATGAAATTCATATGATATATATGATTGACCACTAAACTGCTGTAATCTATTGGATAGGACTTTGAGCTAACTTGTCCTCTCTTCATCTTACAGCTGGACAAAAGATACCAGGTCTGAAAGGACTCAAGTTTCCCTGGTGGAAATTCCTCCTCTCGAGAAGATCGACTTAATTCTGTGTTTTCTGTTTACAGACCAGAAAGGCAAGCAGAGAAGTAAATGAACTTGGAAACAAACTCTGAACTCAAAAGCAGTTTGCTTTAAAACATTTTCCTCTTCAACTACTTTGCTTGGAATGCTGAAGGTGATTAAAGATGAGAGGATGCAGCGGGGATTGAATCAAGCAGCAATTCTTACAAGGTTCAGGAGTGACTTAAGGAATTAGTACTAAAATCTTCAGAGCCCTTCCTGGAAACCCAGTGACCTGACACAGAAGGTCCCAGCCTTCAGAGACTCTCCAGGGACAGATGTCCAAGGTGGTGCCCACCTGTTAAAGGGTGGGCAGAAGGGATCTAATCCAGCTAAGCCGAGGTCGGACATCGAGCTCAGGGGCAGGCAGGGGACAGCGAGGCAGGAGGGGAACACAGAGGCACGGCTGGTGGCCACAGAAACCGCCTCCATCAGTGCCTGGTGGGAGCAGCAGCTCGGATATGGGGTTACCTGATCACCAGCAGGAACTCTCAGGGACGTGGGGTAACCTTGGAAGGTGTCAACATTGTTGTTAGGCAGGAAAAGCAATGAAACTGGAAGAGAAGACTGATTGATGGTTACACTCGATGATCTTAAAAGTCTTTTCTGACTGTAGTGATTCCATGATTCTATGACTGGTGACCAGCTCAACTACTGACTGCCAGTAACCAGCCCAGCATGGAAGATTTGGGCTGCCCTCACTGCACTTCAGCAAGGAAAAGGAATTGCACAAGGTTTGGCTTACAGAACAATACCCAGTGACTTGTAATGTTATCCTTCTCTTTTCATCCCATATTTGTTGGAATTGCCTGTGTACAGGTGGGGAAGTGCTGCCCCTTATCATCCAGCAGGTTTAATTCAATCTCCCGAACTCTTATTACTGTATTTGGATATTAGCTGAAGGAGAACCCCTGGGAATTAAACCTGGCCCCTGTTACTGCCAATCAGCAGGAAGGCAAGAGGTTACGATAGATTAGCATTTAATCTGAATGCTTGTCAACATAAAAATTTGCTTCTTTCAGTCACATGTTCTGAACACGCATAAGGCATGCACATCATTCAAAACTGACAAGAGACATATAAATCTCTTTCATTTTACTGCACCAACATTGAGCTCTAAGAAAAGAAAGTTTTAAAATAATCTTATCCTGCACTTAATCCTCCATTCTTTCAACTTACAAAGATATACCCATTTTCTCAACAAAATTTAAGCAACATTATATTTATAATAATTGAAATAAAATTATGGTATTTTCAAAATAGAAAAATAGTCTGCTTCACATAATCTACAGAAACTTTATCTTTTCTTTTGGCACTTCCCATCACTGGTACCATACGCAAAGTGAGGACTGAATACCTTTCAGTGAGATAAAGATCACATTGTCTCTCTGAAGAAGAAGACAAGTTTACAATCAACCATGTTTATCTTTCAAGAGTCTGAATTCAGACTGGGTGTTATGCAATTTTTGAGACAACTGCACAACAGATCTAGAAAAAATCTTAAGCTACATTCAAATGGCTCCACTCAACCCCAGCCAGCAGTTTCTGCAGCCCTTTTATCACTGGGCTAAGTATTCAGTTCATATATATTGACAGAGACCCCACTGCCTTGTAGCTACAGATTTACAGTAGCTGAAAACATAACCCATTAAAAAACATTAACAGCCTTTACTGAGCCTTCTGGTTATTTTTAAACATGACTATTCAGAAATACACAAATATTACAGAATAAATCAAATGCACCAAACTGTTCCCTGTGATGTTTTGGAGCTATGTGATATTGCTACATAACCTACCTACTTCAAAGTGCAGTAAATCTCCTATTTCAAATTCCATCAGACTCAGAATTGTAAACAGGCGTATGGTTTTTATTGTTGCAAACATACATGCCCCAGGCATACATATCTTGGTTTGTCCAAAAACTGAAACAAGGAAGAAAACAGAAAACCCCAGCCTTAGATGGAAAGTTAACAGAAATCTTAAATGCAGTTAACTCTTACCCATACACACTCTAAAAATATCCTTAGAAGCTCCCTCATGATTAAGCATTTTGAGGAATTAGGACAATTTGACTTCAAACTTGCCTGACAAGGGTTCAATATCAAACTTAATGAGACACTCCATGGTTGCACTGATTTTATGTGCCAGTGTCCTTCAGCAAAATCTTTCCCAATTTCCAGTCTCAGCACTGTCAGCCTCTTCCCAGATGGCCCTGAACAAATTACAGGTGGCCACTTCTTCCAGGTGCACCTGAACAGCTGCATCCTCCAAAGGCACTTCTGGTATAGCAAAAAGGCACTCACAGAGTCACAGAGTGAAGGCAGTGGGATGAAATTCATATCTTGTCTTGCATTGTGCTAATTTCTTCAAGGTGAACAAACCTCTTGGATTCTTCACTCTCCCTTCCAGATGTAGATACACCTTCAGAGTCCAGTCATTTTTAGCTTAAGCTTGGAGCAGTCTCTGGAGGTCTCTCTATCAGCACTGACCACAAAAGCCAGGAATGAACAGGTCGGAACTTCAGTGTTCCAGAAGGTGCCTGAGATTAGGTGTGTCTTTCATTTAAGAAGTATGCTGAACAGTGTAAATCTACAGTAGCAATGAGGTTCCAGTTGATTTATCTAAAGCACAATAACATCCCTGACTGAAAAATCACCATTTAAAAGGCAGGTGTAGCCTCATTATTACAAAATAGGTGCAAGTTGAGAATAATACCTGTGCTGTGGTGTTTTGTGAGGCAGAGAACCTACACCATGTGAGAAATGGGCATGGTGATTACTTCAAGGCCAAAATTTAAAGAAATTTGAATTACATAATTTTTGGAAGGGACTACTGATTTTTTGTATCCTCAGGGGAGATGTTAATTTTGAAAATGTTCTCATTCTGTGACAGAGATCAGTTTACAAGTTTCAGAAGCAAGAAACATCACTAATGGGAAATGCAGGGTTCTATTTCCTACAGAATCTATAAATTAGATTACCTCAAAATCTCTTTCAAAAAAACAAAAACGAAAACAAATCCTCGAAATATGTCTGCATCAGCGATTTGCTTAATTTTAAAACAAAATAAATCTTAACTTCATATAGTATACTTCAGGTTCCCAAGTGCTTTCCAAACACAATAGTGCGCAAGTTATAGGTAGAGATTGTGCTCAAAATCCACCTCAGCCCCCAAGGATGAAGCATAATGTGAGTATATTGTGAGCATTTGGATGGTGCATGATGAATTGGACTCAATGACCCTTGTGAGTATTTACCAATTCAGAATCTTCAAGTCACATTTAGACTTTTTTTCCCCTTGAGTTACAAATGCATAAAATCTCCCAGGAACAAGATCACAGCTTCTCATTAATCATTGAAAAAAAACCAAATAAAAACACCAAGCCTTCAATAGCCTTCAACATTTCTGATCATGTGTAATGTCTTTTTTAGCACAGTGCATAGAGTTAGGTGTATATTTGCACAATGATGTCCTCTCTCGATTTCATTACTGCTCGTATCAGAGTCATCCTTTGTCCTTTTTGATAAAATGTGAGCAGAGAAATGACCTGGAAAACTCTCACAGAGCTGGTTGGTGGGATGTGAGTCTGTCTTTGGAAAGCCACTGCATTCAGAGCTTTCAGACAGAGGTGTCCTTTCTGTGGCTGTCCAAGTTCTCTGTGCTTTGATGGCTCCTCCTGGTAAGAGCAGAACACATGACACATGAACACACTTCTTTCTGGCCTT
The DNA here is from genome assembly GCA_013399455.1 of Anthoscopus minutus. NCBI lineage: Eukaryota > Metazoa > Chordata > Aves > Passeriformes > Paridae > Anthoscopus > Anthoscopus minutus. The sequence continues at coordinate 15,946 of VWYI01044953.1, forward strand.
CACTGCTGACTTGTCAGGCTGAGTTTGGCAATTACAAACAGCTGAGAATCTCCAGCAGGGTGTGGTTATTCTGGACAATAACTGAAGCTCCTGAACAGGAGGACCAGTCCCATTTCAGATTGCCTACCCTGTCCCCTCAGCCTGCCCAGAGGCCTGTGTCATATCTGCCAACCCCATGCACACATCTTGGATATTTTAGGGCATTAATTGGTCACAGGCACCCATGCTTAGGTCCTGGAATTGACCCCTTAGAGTGGAAATCAGTTTCCAGTTCTAGTAAATTGGGATAATAAAATCAAGACAAGGAATAACCAATTTTTTGATTGCCTGCTAGGACTGTCCTTAAGTATGTCCTCAAGATTAGACAGAGGTGGATGAATTTGAGCTAGACAAGATTTTCCTTAGAGAAGGAGAAAAAGGGAGGAAGGGAGAGTGAAAAGAGTAAAAAGGGCAAGAATAGCTCAAAGCTGACCTCTGTTTTTTCAGCTACAATCTTTTCTGCCTACGCTTCTAAATGGTTTGCATGTTTCTTGTATCCCATAAACACCAAGAAGGCAGTCAGCAATACCATTTTCTTCTATATAAAAGTAAATTGTAACTATTCACATTTTCCCCACAAATTTATTCTATGTAGAATATTCCTCATTTCTGGCTATGTACCTCATTTCTGAAACTATTCCTCATTTCTGAAACTATGTACCACAATAGTGCTTTGTGAGCCACTCCAGAGAAAATGTAAAATAGAGCAGCTGAAATTTCTGATAAATGGTCCTCTAAGTAGTTTGTGCTGCACTACAAAAAAGAGATACTGGAACATGTCATGGAACCATTCTGTTAATAATTTGGCTAAGAGCATGTTGTTTCATTGATTTGGTAAGGAATATAGAAATTCCTTAAAATAATAATTTTCCCAGATTAAGAGCTGCTGGGGGGTGTTGCTGCTGTTTTACTGCCAGTACAAACTTACCTTAACTCTTCAAGGGCAAGCTTTGTTTCTTTCCGACTTTCCTCAGTGATTGGGTAGAAAAGGAGTATAAATAAACCTAAAAGGATGAGGATGGCAGGGACTGCTCCAATGAGGAGTTTCAGGGTGAGGATCACATCATCCGACTGTCTGCATATCCCTGGCTTGTACCCAGTAAACCTAAACAAATGGAAACAAGTGGTGTGTCCAAAGCTAAAAGGCTGTTGTTCACCTGAAGGCTTCCTTCTCCTCACCACAAATCTTCAAGACTTTTCTCCCATTTTCCCTATGCCTCTTTTTTCCTTCCCCCTATTGTATTTCATATTGTGTTTTTCACTGTGCTGGACTTCAGATAACTGCATTACCTCTGTATTTTCTTGTTTTTATCTATAATATTAAAGTTAATTATTGCTGTTGAAATTGGTCAGATTACTTGCACACTCTTAAAGAAAGGATTTTGGAATCCCGTGTAAGGAAATAAACTGATGCCCAGAAAGTTCCATCTGAACATGAGGCAGAACTTCTTTCCTGTGCACTGACTGAGCACTGAACAGATTGCCCAGAGAGGCTGTGGAGTCTCCCTCACTGGAGATATTCCAGAACCATCTGGACATAATCCTGTGCCCTGTGCTCTGGGATGACCCTGCTTGAGCAAGAAAAGTTGGGACCAGATGGGCCATTGTGGTCCATTCCAGCCCTACCCATTCTGTGATTCTGTGAAATTAATGTTATGTGTTTCCTATTAATATTCAGCAAAGTATTCAAGCTCAGCTTTAAAAGCACGCAAGTAATTTGACCAATTTCAACAGCAATAATTGACTTTAATTTAAACACATACTTAAGCACTTGTCTCAAGATAGACAAATTTACTCAAGTGCTCAGAGTTAGGTACACACTTACACTTCATTGATTCAGGGCTTCCATGCAGTTCCACAACTGCTAAGTTACTGAAATTCCTATTCCAAATTTGTGGATTGAGTTTTGCCTTTGAACATCCACCTAATGAAAACTACAGCTCATTTGGCATCAATCTGTCTACTGTGTTCTCCCACAAACATCTGCCTTGGCAAATTGCTGGGATCCAACTGGAATGCAATTGAAAAGGGGCTAATTAGGGAACAGCGAATTGTTTGAGGGTTTTAGCAATAAGCAGCTAAAATTCCTAAATCCGTAATTCCTGGATTCCTGTTATTTAGCAATTTCAGCAAGGCCCCAAAGCAAAACATTCTGGTTTACCAAAACCTAATCTGAAACCGAGGGCTAAATTTCCCTTCTGAGTATTTATTGTGTGCTGCAGGCACAGGCACAGGCCCTTTCTGCCAAGTCTTGCACAAAGGCAGGGCAGGAGATACATGGCCATTTTCTCAACATGTCTGGTCAGAACAGAGAAGACAAAGTGGAAAGAGACCATAAACCTTCTCCCAAAGTGACACAGTCTAGGGTGACAGGCAAAGCCAAGAGAAAGGCTGCTCCTGACTCTGATCAGTATCCAGTTCCTTGAAACCATGCAGGAATTGGTGATCCTTTCATGCTGAATATTCTGACATGCCTGAAAGCACTCAAATCCACGTAAAGTCTTACAAGCTCATAGAGAAAGTCCAGTTCAGGTGCAACAGGGAATGAACAAAGCATCTGTATCACCTGTGGGGGACCTTCATCTGCTACACTTTCATGTTTAGTTCTTTTTTAATATAAGCCACTAAAATTTACATGAGTAATTAAAAAGAGGAAAATTTAAAAATCTAATGGGAAGTCAGGTTTTTCTGAACAGTACCATGTCAGGGCAAGTAACTTAATGCTCAGTTGTCTGGCCTAGATGGCACCAATTGTGTCTTTAGTGGTCAGCCATCTGGAGCTGCTGGCAGTCTCAGGCTCAGGGCATGAAGGCAATTAACTCCATAGGGTAAAAGTGTTGTAACCTCAGAATGCTTTCACAGTAGATCCACTAAGTGGAAACACAGTGTTACTTACTCCAGTGCTGCTGCAGAAATTCCTAAGCCAATTCCTGCTGACATCTTGGTGAAGAAAACATAAGAAGAATAGAAAATGGTCTCATGTCCTTTCCCATGGGGATTCTGCAGGCGAAAGTTATCAACAACATCAGGCAGCATTGACCTAGAAGTAAGCAAGAGAAAAGAAAAACTCAAGCCAAAATTTCTTTTCAAAGTCCAAACTTAATGAAATACAGCCCAGCTCTTCCCCATTTTTAAGCTGATTGATGTAGCCATGCACATGAAAGAATCCAGTTCAGACGGTTCTACTCCCAGAAAGGAGGGCAAAAAACGTGAAAGAAAAGCATGGCCACATATTACAATGTAGAAGATCACTGAAAAGCCATCAAATACTTAAGAGTGACAGAATTTCCCTGTCTGCCCATCATTCCAATCAAAAGATACGGTATTAAAAAAAAGAAAAACAAAAACTCCCTATGTTTAATATTTCAAGGGACTCTGAATGTCCAAATAGTTGCACTTTGAACTAACTCTTTTGACAAGGTAACAATGTTTTCAGAAACCAATGAAACCTATTCTCTCTCTATTTCAGAGAGATTGAATTAGGTAATAGGCAGTTAGAATGGAAGCTGCTCAAATGTTAATTGTGAATTGACATTTTACTTTCAATATATGTGATTATTTACTGTTGGAAAAGGAAAGGTCTTCTCACTCTTTGTGCAGAAAAGCTTACATATTTCAAACTATGTATTCCATGATCTCTTGGGAGTTTTCAGGGCATTATACAAACAAGCTATGAAAAACAGTGCTCTCAGCAATGGTCTTGTTTTCTGATTAATGTGATTTCAATAACAATTATTTAATCTGAAGAGGAAATGTCCTGCCATGTTCATCCTTGAGTTGTTTATCCTCTCTTATTTTCAGTCCTCAAATGCAAAAGACTTTGAATTCTTCTTGGTTTATCTTAATCATAACCTCATGTATTTGATCTATAACAGAGGACTACTCAAGCAGGGATACACAGAATCATGGAATGGTTTGGGTTGGAAGACAACTTTAAAGATCATCTCATTCCAGCCCCCTGCTGTGGGCAGGGACACCTTCCACTATCCCAGATTGCTCCAAGCCCCATCCAACCTGGCCTTGGACATTTCCAGGGATGGGGAATCCACAGCTTCTCTGGGCAACATGTACCACAGCCTCACCACCCTCACAGTAAAGAAATTATTTCTAAAATCTAATCTAAATCTTCATTTTTCTGTTTAAAGCCATTACCCCTTGTTCTATAATTACATGCCATTATAAAAAGTAAGGTTAGATACAGTTTTCCTTCTGTGTCCTCTGCTACATTCTTAATTGCTCAGCACTAATTGATTTGCCTACCTTCATAATTCCTGAAGCAATGTTATCACATGTTGTATAGCTACTTCGATTATTGATTAATTTACATACTCTCATGTACAAAAAGCAGCTACAGCTACAGTAGATGCACTCTGTTAATAACAGGGCAACCAATGTTACATCATTGCAAAAAGCATCCAATATAAAACTAAAAAAACAATTCTTGGAAGAAGTGACTCTTGCCATTTTTTGCCTTTTTCAGAGGCAAATTCCATGCAGTAGAACATACATGTAATGGAGAAATACATTCATTCCCCACCTCAAATGTAAAATTCTCCTACCATGGCAACAGAAGAGATGCTGCAATGCTCAGACCAGAGATGAAGGCCACAAAGTAAGCCAGGATCAGGTTTGGAATGGTCACAAGCATGACTGCAAAAGGAATCATCCACTAAAGAAGAAAAACATTATATCTAAGTTACAGCATGCACTGCTCAACGCTATACAGATTGTTCTCTTCAAAATACAAAGCTATGTTACAGAACAGTTAACAGCAATGTCTCACACTTCAGTATTTTGGTCAAATTGAATTGAAAAAGGCCTGAGCCAGTCTGTACTTAACTACCCAGAATAACTGAAGAACAGTAGGACAAGTGATAGTAGTGTTGTCTCTGTTAGCAGTATTAGGGCTACAACTGAACTAGTAAATTAAACAGACCCAAGAGACTACTTACCAGTCTTGAAGCCAGCTCACAGACCCTGGCCACATTCACAGTCCTAAACATTCATGGTCTCCAAAAGACCTGTGGCCATATCAATACTTTTTGTGAAGAGCCCTAAAGTGATTCTCAAACTGTGCTAGATAAAATAATAGAATGGTTTGGTTTGGATGGAACTTTTAAAGATTATCTCTTTCCAGGCCCCCTGCCATGGGCAGGGACGCCTTCCACTAGACCAGGCTGCTCCAAGCCCCATCCAAGTGTTCAAGTCCTGGCCTTGAACTCTTGTAGGGATGGGGCATCCATAGCTTCTGTGTCAGGGCCTCACCAGCCTCAGAGTAAATTTCTTTCTAGTAAGCAATCTAAATCTACCCTCTCTCAGGTTAAAGCCATTCCCCTTTGTCCTATCACTCCATGCCCCTGCAGGAAATCCATCTCCAACCCTCTTGAAGGTGCTTTAGGCATTGTAAGGGGCTCCAAGGTCTTCCAGTAGCCTTCTCTTCTCCAGGTTAAATAACCCTAGCTCTCTCAGCCTGTCTTCATAGGTGAGGCGCTCTAACCCTCTGATCATTTTTGCAGTCCACCTTTGGACTCACTCCAGCAGGTCCACAACCTTCTGAGGCTGTGGGTCGCAGAGATGGATGCAGTATGGCAGGAGAGGTCTCAAGAGAGTTGGAGCAGAAGGGCAGAATCACCTCCCGCAGATGCTGTCCATGCTGTTTTTGAAGCATTTGGTTTTGTAGGCTGCAAGTGCACATTGCTGGGTCATCTCAAGCATCTAGCTACCAATACCCCCATTTCTTTCCCTTCAGGGTTGTTCTCAATCCATTCACTGCCCAGACTGTTTGTGTGCTTGGGATTGTCCTGACCCAGATGCAGGATTTTTTCTTGGCCTTGCTGAAATTCATGAGGTTCCCACAGTCCCCCTTCTCAAGCCTGTCCAGGCCCCTCAGGATGGCACGCCTTCCATCCAGTGCTTCACCTGCGCCACAAGGCTCAGTGAGTCCCTCTCTCCATGTCACTGACAAGGATGTTGAACAGCCAGTCCCAGTGCAGACCCTGGGGATGACACTCCTTACTGGTCCCACTTGACCTTTGGGTGCCACCATCCAGCCAATTCCTCAGTCACTGTGTGGCCCATCCACTGAATCCATGCCTCCCCAGCTTACAGACAAGGATGTCATGCAGGACAGTGTCCAATGCTTTGCAAAAGTCCAGCTAGACACCGTCAGTTGCTCTTCCCTTATCCATGAGCACTGATAATTCTCGGGAGATTGCTAATCAGCTTGGGTGAAGATTTTCCTGCCAGTTAAATAACAGAGGTAACCAAATGTCCATTTCTATTCTAGGCCAGTGGAAATATTTAATCTACTGTTAGAGACAATGCCTTAAAACATTCTCACACTGTATTTCAAGGGGAGTGGCAGGGATTCAGTGGTCATTTAAAACTGTAAATATACCATGTCACGGATCACCTTCAGTTTTGACTGAGGATGAATTTGCTTTCATTTCCAATCACCACTTTTAAGCCATATACGTACTCAGCAATAACTAAACCCAAAAGTCAGAGTGGTTCACTCCACTCCTCACAGCCGGATCCACTCATGACATTGCATGACAAGCCACAGATGTTACCAGCAAAACCAAATTAATTTGGGATGCTTGGCACTTTTTTCTGACAGTAGTCATAGTCACTAGATTTCTTCAACTTGAATTTGAAGCAATGGGCTTACAGGACTGAAAATTCACTTTCAAAAATGCTGATTGAATGCCGGCTGCCCAGCTGTCCTATACTGGTCACATGCTCCATCTCCCACGCCTGTGAACTACAGGCACAGCAGCACATGTAGAATCCAGAACCAGGGGCTTATCTACAGGGCTTTTTAATGATGGGGGATTAGTTTAACATTTAGTGTTTCAATCCTCTATACGTGCAGCTTGGGAGCTGAGGGTATGAGAAGAGCTTTCACAGAGAGTGATTCCCCTAAGCACTGCTATTTACAGTTCTGTATGATAAGTGATTCTGGGAGTCCTGGAGTCTAATCCATTATGTTTATGTCTTAAATGCAGTTCCCATCTAAAGCATTTGCTCCCAAGCTAAGGAGGCAGAAAATAATCTTTCCTGCCTGCAAGTTCCCAGCGCATGCAGATAATCCTTGCATTAGCCCAGTGTTGTGGCAAAATCGTTATTTCACCACAAGAGAGCACTCCAGCAATATCAGATTTTATGTTGTCTATAAGCAATTTTATGACTGCCTTATGCTCCACACGGGGCACCCACTCAGAAACCAAAGCACTTAAACAAAATTCTAGATCGATAATAATAATCATTGTAACTGTAATTTCCTAGAGAAAGAGAAGCAGGGCCGGCAGGATTGAGGTTACAATGCCCTAAAGTCTCGCACAGTGGCAGCGCAGTCATGGGGCAGTGTTCCCACTGCAATAAACAGCTAATGCAGCTCCTTCTTTCTTACTTGTAAAAGCAAATACTCTGTTATTGGCATTTGCTCCCTTGTCACAGGGCTGCTGCCCTCTGAGTTATGAACAACATCCTACAGTCATCCCATGCCTCCCATCCATTCCCTGACAGAGCTGTGTAAGGTGACCTTGCTGGGATGCTGACGGTGGTACTGGTCTCTGTAGTAGCACATTATGAAGGGCAAATCAGGAAAAGGTGCAGGATGTGAGTGGAAACAGGATGGGAGAGTGGAAAAAGGGCTGCAGAGCAAGGACTAATCCAAAGGCATCTCTCTGTGCTGCACAGTGCTCATAGATGGCAAATAAACATTTGCATATCTGTGAGGAGGTGCTCTTATTTTTACTAATTCCTGCAAAACCCACAGCCAAAAGATATTATTGGCTAGGATGGAAGCTGGAGTTGTGGGAGAAAGCCAGTTTTGGTTTTAGACACCTTGCCAAAACTATAAACCAAGAAGATGCCACACTTCTTAAAATTTCTCATGACAACTTTACCTCATGTCACCAGCTGAGATTTACTGAGTGTAAATTCAGTGTTTGCCCCGTGAGGGCAGAGTAGACACCTAAATGAACACAGCACGTGGAAGCTGAAGGAAATAAACAGAAGAGAATGCATTTCTATGCACCAACATTGTGGGAAGAATGTGATCAAGGATCCTGCTTGGGAGCAAGGTAATTCCTGATAATTCCAGAAATTCTAGGTTTTAGACTTCTAGGAACTTGAGATACTTAATCAGTAGTTAGACTTGGTCACCTCTTTTGGAAGAATGGGTAAAAAGGGAAGATTATCAGTGGAAGAAACTCCAGATTCTTCTTTATCCACCAACTTCTAAATCCTTTGAGGGCTCTGTTCAACATTGAATCACCTTAACAGGAAAAATTAGTTTGGACCACTGTGACCTTTTTTTCAGGAAACCGAATTTCCAATCACATGTTCATCCTGAAAGCCGAGTGAGGTTTTACCAAAAAAAATAAATTGTTTTCTTCCCTTCCAGTAGAACATTCCCTAATGACAAACTTAGGAGCCTTAAATGATGTCCTTTTGTTTCATAGTGGAAGAGTACAGACTAGTTGTATAGATCACACAGGGTGGTAGGGTAGGAAGCTCCTGTGATGCATTGTCAGACACAAAATCCATCACTGAGCACACACTGAGTCCCATGAGAAATGTCTACAAGGTGAAACACAGAGGTGGCTTTTTTTTTAATCCATTCCCCACTTAGACCATAACAGTCAAGCAACTCAACTGTAAAATTAAGTTAAACCATGTTTACAGAGGTGCTGACAGGCTTTCCAGTCATGTAAAACTAAATTTATAGAGCCAAGTTGGTTGAAGAAAGCATTTTTTGTGGCCAAGTAGACAGAGGAGAAGATTTCCTAAGGAGGAAATCTGCATTCCCAGGTCTAGTCAATGTGCCAATACTTCTTTTGGCAATTCTCTTTGCTCAAGTGGTAAAAAAGAAATTATTTTTTTGAGTTCCAGATGCCTACTTCAAAACACATAACAATTCAGCATATTTGGAACTTGGATTTTAAACTTACTTCTGATTCTCTGGAAGTCATTACAACACAGCTTTTAATTCCAAAAATTATAACTGTTCAACTCTATTCAATAACTGTCACCAGATCTAAATTTTTCAGCTTTGTTCAGATTTTGACATATAGCTTTGGGCTGGATTTTTCAAGTCCTCTGCTTTGTTGTGCACAAGGCAATTTTTCTTTCCTCTTTCATAAGTAATTGAAGGTAAACAGGGAGAAAATGGGGAGGAACAGGCCTATACAATAACTCACTGAGGATGATGACAGAAAATTGCTGCTGTCTACACTAAGTAAGGGACTTAAAATAATCCATCAGCGACAAGGGCAGGCTCACTGAGCTGGCTTTGCAGAGCTGTGTCAGAGTTAAACTAGGCTTCTTTTCTCAGGTAGGTCACCTTTTTCTTTACTTCACTAATAACTGTCCCTTCCTATTCAGAGGGATGTGGATGCTCCTCGCGGGGGCGTGTAACAGAATTTTGTTTCCTCCCGTGGGACTGAATTACCAATGCAGACACCTCAGCACCATATAATAAAGACAAAACAAGCCTTGAACAACAGATAACTTGTCAACATGAGCCAACTCAGATCTGAATTTATAAAACCTCATTGAAGCTCACTTCTGAGAGCTTCAAACAAGGAAAACTCGAGCAGATTCTTAAATAAACTGGGACCTCCCTCCGGCATCAATCTATTTCTCAAACGTTTCCCTTGGAAACTTGGAATCTGTCTGAAATTTGATATGATGATTTAAAACAAACCCTGGAACTGAGCAAATTTCACATAGATTGAGGTTATAAGCACTTGAAAGAGCTCCTGAAGTGGCTCCAGTTGTCAAACGAAATGAGCACAAGCAGAATTTTTTCTCAGAGGATTTGCTTACCGAAATCCCACATGCTGCACGCTTCTTGCCAAATCTCTGCAGAACCTTCTGCCAGAAGGGAACGCTCACAACTGCTGATACCTACAAGGGACAAAAACCCATATCCGTTCTGTGCTTACTTCCTCTGTCTTCAGCTGTACAGCTCACAGATATCTTTTTCTCTAGTACACAAAAGCCTGAAAGGAAGGCAAACATGCAGATTCCTGTTTCTCCTCATCCTCTGAGTGACTTTTTAAAATTCACTGTTAAACTATCCATCAGAGGGTTTTCCACAGTCAAAAACCAGAAAGACAGTGTCTTAAAATTTCCTTTTCTAATGTGAGCCACAGCAGTCAAAGCTGTGCTCAGTCATTAAAGTTCAGAAATACTGCAAACAGTCACATGTTGTGCTACTGCTTTTTGCCACAATGTCTGAACCTGGCAAATGATGAGTGAATTCATCTCTACCCCACGGTACAGGAAGAAAGCTGAAGTGCAAGATAAACCTATCCTAAGATATATTTAAAAGGACATAGTCCATACTGTGTGTCCCTTCTTAGGAACAATCTGAAAGAGAAATAGTTGCTTGCAGTCAACATTACTGTTTCAGACACTGAAATACTCACCCATAGCAGCAACAACCACAAGCAATGTAGTACATAGTCACTGAAGTACTGCTACTAATGACAGCCTTACACTTGACCTTTATTTAAATGTCACCTAATTGTTACAGTTACATTTCAGTCTTTACTTACTTTACTGTCCCTTGTCTCTCTTCTTAGTGACCATCACTTGCAGAGCCTTAAGATACCCAGCACTCCTCTTCTGCTCTCCAACATCTTGGTTTTAATAGTTTTGGAAAAGATATGTCTTATAATGTGGGTAAGGGAAAGTATCACCTAAGCAAGCAGAATTCTACCTCTGCATGTCAAGAAAAAGGATTCCATAAAAGGACCTTTTTATCACACTGCCAATTGCTCTAGAGAGGAATCTTTGTATTTCTGGATATTTTAAATATTTATTCTTGCAAGCTGCCTAGCCCAGCATGTATGAATATACAAATTGAAGTTGTTTAATTTTCAGCACTTAGGATTGGGAAAAGGGACAAAGGAGGTAAAATTCCAGACCTCATTTCTAAAAGCAGCTTCTGTCTTTTATAGAAGCTGTGGCTTACAGTTAGTAACAACAAGGAATGAATTAAAAGCTCCAAACCACCATTTTTTTAGAAGTGCATTAGGGAACATCAGCTTTATTTCAAACAGACAATGCAAATAATAGTATAGCTTCCTAACAGCTCTGCTGAGACACAAAATTCTTCTTGTCTTCTGTAATTTTGTGCCAAAGTCCAGCAAGAACCAGGTAACATTTGGGAGAGAAGTACAACTCACCAAGATGGTCACCACCAAATACTGGAAGTGATTGCGGAGGCCGGCAGCGTGCGTGCAGAACAGGACAAAATTTCCCTGCTCCAGCTGTTGAATTTAAGACATTTGGTGACTACCAAAAGACAAAGGAAAATTTAAAAAAGACAAAAATTGCATCATGCTTCATATTAGTTAAATGTAATTGGTAACTGATTTGTTAAATGTAGGGCTTGGGAGTCTCATTCTTCCCTTGTTTGCAACAATTTAAAGAAGCAGTAACTGTCCCATTAGCACTGGAATAACAAGCCAATAATACTGGGGCAAGCAAGAGCTAAGCCATACCTAACAGAACATAAAATTGACCAAAACAGAAATAGCCCTATGAAAGCATTCTGTCCCAAGGCTTTATTCCCTATGTCCCAATTGTCATGTGTTGTCACAGCTGCAGGCTACTGCAAGAAACTGCCCTTTCTCTTCCCCAGCAAGGCCATAAATCTTTCTCCAAAAGCTCTGACTCCAAAACAAGTAATGTTTCAGCTGTAATAACACTCCTGCCAACCTCCTGTGGTAAAGCAGCTGGTTTTGTATGCACCCTGAGGTATGGAGCATACTTTGGGTCAGATATCTCCCTACATCTGAATCCTCACCAGATGGGAGGATCTAACTGCACTGTGTTAGATGGCAGGTGAAGCCACTGCCACCACCATGCTTCTACAGAACTCAGGGGGATTCTGAACACCAGAATATGATGGAGAGCCAGCTCCAGCAATTATGCAGAAGCAGATTGACAGAGGAGAATTTAATACTCATGCCCCAGTAGCATGATCAATTCTTGCTCCTTTGTGTGCTTGTAGATCACAGGTGGTCAATCACCTGCATCCAAATTAGGATATCCAAAAAATTGTATCCTGTCTCTACTGCCACAAAGCCCTTCCCTGGTAATTTGGGCCCCTGTTTATGCTGCTCTGATTTTAGACATAGGATATCACACTCTGGGATTACAGCCAAGGCATCTTTACCTGCCCATTCTTTTTGCTGATCAATAATCCCCTCCAAATTCCACAAAATCAGTGTCCCTCCTTCAAAAAAAAGCAGCAAGTGTTGCTCATGCTGGCTCAACTGCAGTAACACAGCTTCCAGCTTCTGTCTCCCCTCACACCTTCCCTTCAGTCAGCACAAATAGCAGAACAGAGAGATATGGACTGACAGAAGATCTTTTCCTTTCTGGGTGTTGTCAGCAAGTAGTTGGCTGCCAGCAACCAGATGTGCTCTATATCCCTGCTGACTGAGTGGATGCTGGAAGGATGTGGACCATAAGGGACCTTTCATCTTTCATCTTCTCCCTGTGTCTGCAGTTGCTCACAGTACCTTTAGCTCCCAGACATGAGAATAATTTCTGTTATTGTTTCTCACCCTTGGATATTCCAGCAAGCACTAAGAGATGCTGTGCCCAAATCCAGGCCAACAAAAAGTTCAGTGCTTTTTTGGCAAACAAACTTTTGCCCTTCCAAGGAACTTAATTCACCAGGACTGCTGGTGAGCACAGTACTGCTCTCTTACATGTCATATTCTTGCCTTCTATCCTAATACTCCCTTGATCAATGGTTCATGTGACTCAGCAAAAATGTGATAATTATTTGCTTTTCAAAATAAAGCAAACTTCAAGTGATATGTGCAAGTTCAGAATAAAATAATATATTTACTTAACTGAACATGTCTTAAAAGTCAGGCTTAAAAAGCCTGCTGTACTTATGGGGAGTGAGGGTTTCTTACTGAGTGGCTTTTCTACAGCTCCTCTCTATGGGAAGATGCACTGCATTTTTTCTTGAGAGCCACATCCAATTGCAGGTCCTTATTTCAAAACGAGTTCTGCCTAACTCTGAAACAGGTGAGACCTCCTGCCTCTGAATGTCTTCTTACTCTGACCTAACGCCTTCCATCATAAAAGACTCCACAAGACCCTGTTCAGCCACTATCTGAGAGCAGTCACCTATGCAAAGGGAAGGGGCAGCAGTTTAAAACAGGGCACACAGAGAGAGGAACAGACAAAAAAAGCATTCTCTAAGCAACTGAAACCACAGGAGACTGTGCATGGGTAACACAGAATGACCCAGACAGGGTTACTAGGACTAGCTCTTCACCTTTTGTGAAAAAGAAAAGAAAAAAATCTTTAAATGGTCAGGACTTTGGCTTTGTTTCTGCTTTGTAAGAACCATCTCCAGCCACACAGGACCCCAGGCACCAAAAGAGGACTCTGGTTCCCTACTGATTTACAGGGGAAGGCAACACCTCCTAGATCACCCCTCCAGTCACCAGCCAAAGGTTATTTGCATTTCAGACTCTCCCATGCTGGGAGTGGAATGAGGCCAACACACAGACTGAGAGGGTCTGAAGTTACCTGAACTGCTGTCGAGATGAGAAGAAATGAAGCTGTAAGCTTCACATATGGACCATGCTTCATGGTGAGTGCAAGTCCCTTACAAAAAGGAATTGCTCTGTCTGAATTTAAGGCATAAGGATCTAAGAGAAAGAGAATACATAAAATAAAAATCTTTTCAATAAAGAAAAGTGGAATAACTATTATTAAATCGAGGCATATTTAAATATAACTTACCATCCCTTTCCTTTACTCCAAGAAAAAGAATGACAATTCCAAGAAGATATACACCTGCTATGACCCCTGCTGCAATCATGTAAACTTTTGCCTTTCAAAAGGGAAAAAAGACATTTGAAATTGTGACAGGAGAATGACAAGTCATTATGAAAATTTCAGTCCCTTTTTGGTAAGCCACCTGAAAATGAAGAAATACCCATCTGCATACAGCCAAATGCCTGTCTGCTACCTCTCTGGAAAATGTTCACTTCTGCAGTTCATTTATAAACCACATCTGCCTTAGGATAAATTCAGGGCATATGAGTATATATTTCTTGAAGGAAAAAAAAAAAGAAGAAGCAGTGAACAAAAGGGTTACTGTGTTGGCAACCTGAATGTTTTAAAAATTTGCTTATGTTGCGACTAACTACAGACATACACAGTCACCTAATAAAAATCATGCATCATCCACAGAGGCATTCTAATTTTCAGTAAGTCCAGTTGATCTGGCTACACAGACTGTATTCTGGAATTTCATGGTGGATGGGACAGTCCTCACTACTGATGTAAACAGTTTCTGCATTTACACATGATGATAGTAATGACAATCATGAATTTTAGAAATCATACATACATGCCAGTGTTTTGAGAATATGGTACCTTGCATCCTGGTTTTCCCACTCATTAAGTGAAATATCCAAGCAAATTCAGAAATCTTTGCTTCCATTTAGCCAGGGGAGCAAAGCCTCCAAGGATACCTCCCACACCACCAGATCACATTTACTGTTTCTAACTCTGATTACAATGACTTTGGATTCAAGCTTTAAAAAATATTTTGCTTCAGTATGATGTAATAATTTACCTGATACTTTGCTGTCAAAGATAGCTTACAGAGTTTATGAAACAATGATTACTTGATAAAAAAACTGAATTCCAAATTATTGGTTATATATTGTAAATGAAATTATTATAAATCTAAGGAGTTGGTAAAAAAAATGCAGTTACAAGAATGTACTTCAAAATATTACTTAGACACTTAGTATAGGTGCAAATTTATCCAGATGAGAATAGAAAATTTTCAAGAAACCAGCTTTTGTTAAGATGCTTACATGTCAGAAAATAATATAGCAAGATAAAGGAATGCAGAACTATTCTTTATACAGGATAAAGGTTTGGGATATTTTTTACATCAGAGCTA
>VWYI01044955.1:0-29134 GCA_013399455.1 Anthoscopus minutus
ATAATAATAAACAATTTTAAAAAGAGGAGAGAGAAATAAATCCCAAGAAAAATAAGCAATTCACATTACAACTGGTAATCACCTGCTGACTGATGTCCTCCCCTCATTTCTGCATAACTCCACATAGTTTATATACCAAGGATGACATTCTATGGAATATCCCTTTGGCCAGTTCAGCTCAGCTGTCCTGGCTGTGCTCATTCCCATCTTGTGCACCTGCTCACTGGCAGAGCATGGAAACCTGGAAAGTCATGGCCTTAGGGTAAGCACCACTTAGCAACAGCTAAAACATCAGCGTGTTATCAACTTTATTCTAATGCTGAATACCAAACACAGCACTGAGCACTATAGCACAGCTATAGAGAAGAAAATATGCTCTGCCCCAAAATCAGGACAACAATTATTCCATATGTTTTTCTTTCCAAAATCTCCAATAAAGTCAATACAGTATGTACTTTACTTGTCCTACAGGCCTTGAATTAAGGTTGCACTTTCAATACATTCACACACACACAGACAAGTGATGTGAATATCTAATTTTTTTAGAGGTGTTCTGATAGCTGCTTTCTGGCACATCACTTGTTAAGGAATAAAAGTAGGAAAAAAAATAATGCTCTGGTCTGATACACAGCACAGAAGATCCTGAATTGGAAGGGGCCTGTAAGGAACATCAAAGGCCAGCTCCTGGCCCTGCACAGGACAGCCCCAAGAATTACACTGTGTGCTTGAGAGAGTTGTGCAGCACTTTAATTCTGACAGGCTTGCTGCCATAATCTCTGTACTGGGAAGACACTTCCAGCACTCTGGAAAAGACCAGATCGATATCTTTGCATCTTATATAAAGTTTTAATATATTTTATTATTATCAGTAGTATGTTTTGCTAGTTGAATATATCTTTTGCCTAAAATCACTGCTTTATTTTTTTACCCTTTGCTGCTATTGAGGATCAGATTCCACGTGAAATATCATGAGAACATTAATAAATTATCATGACTCAGATAAGCTATTAGAGATGGATACCTGCATACAAGGTAACTTTAGTTAAAAAAATGTAGATAAGCAAAGTCAGTTCTATTTGAACTTTTCATGGTATTAGAGACATTTCATCAAATGTAGCTGAATTTTTTTTCCATCAATATTTTCCTATAAGTTTCCTGAATTAATTAAGTGTGTAGAAACCATTCCTGGAATATTTCAGCACCACTTTCCCATGCACCATAATGTATGAATTCCGAATAATCGGATTTATGTGATTTCTTGGAGCCTCACATATGCAGATGCAGTATATCTGGTGATGATATGCTAGTACTGTAATGAAACATTGACCCTTTAGTCCTTTCTGGTAGTTTTTTCTTTTAAACCAGGTACTAACAGAAATTCTAGGATCCCTCTGTACCTCACTGCACTGCTTCCTTATAGCCTGCTCACCAGGGAACATGTGATGGGTTAATTCACACCTTCCTGTGTTTGAAAAAAATCTTTTCAAGACATTCATTCTAGTTTTCTAACTGAAAGCATTGCTTATGATGCTTTATTATTTTCTTCTCTCTTCCAGTCAAACACTACTGTAATGGTTTCATGAAATAATCAAATTAATTCAAGTAATATTTTAGGAAAACATAATTTTTAATAAAAAGAGTGACATAATTCAGAAGTAAATGCATGATTAAAATATCGTTTAGTTTCCAAGTTAACCTTTGAAAATTTGGCACAGACTTGCACTTTCAAAACAGAGAGAATATTTAAATATGAAACAATATAATCACAAAATATCATTAAAAATTTTACTACTGGAGCTGTTGGAAAGCACAATTTACAACAATTCTGGGGAAAATTATATTTCTTCTATTTGCATTATTTAATGCTTCTTTTCTACTCTAAACTTGTGTATTTGTAGAATTTTTAAAGCATTTTTTGCAAATTTTCCTTACAAAAATTTGTCATTCATGTTCCCTTAAAGGGAAAAGCATTAATTCTGATCTATCTCTAATGTTACAGATGTTTTTGGTTTTGACATTTTATTTCATAAATAAGGCTTCACTTTTCTAACATTGTTTACTGACCTTTAAATCTATAGATAAAACTTAAATAATGATTGTAGAGAATAATCACTATAGTTGATATTCCACTGAGATTAACGGATACAATTCCCATGAATACTACAATTGCTATTTTTAACAGGAACTCAAAACGTAGAAATTTCAGATTTCCATTCTGAATTTAGAAGATAGCTGTTCAGAGAAAAAATAATACAAAGTTCTGCACGGGATAATTAAAATAACTACTCAAGTAATTGTTTGGACAGGGACCACTTCTTGATTCTGCTAAGAGTAACTTCTGCTCCAGATACTTCTAAGCCAGAACCTTTTGCCTAACCTGTGCTACTGCTACAGCCCTTCCAACTGAAAATTATATTCCATAGCTGCTTCTACAAAAAGCACTCATTTCTCTCCCACACAAACTTCTGTGAGCTGGTTAAGCAAAACAAATCTAGGTGTTTTTATCCTGTTTGGAGTTCTCTCTGTTTGACTGACCTGCAATGCACTTTGAACCACAGGGTGAAAAATATTTGACAGAACCATCTTATTAACAGCTGCCTCTGTTCCTGTTTATGTAGACACTTCTTATCATATCCATACAAAAAGACTCAGCTTTCTGATCAAAACCAACAGTATTTCACTGTTTTTTTCATTCATTGACAGAAATAGTCAGAATTCACAAACTATATTCAGGTAGATATTCCAAATTATCATTGCTGGGATTTTATTTATTTGTTTGTTTGTTTGTTTATTATTTCATTTAATCTGGAAAGGAGTCACTGTATCAAAGTAATTCTTTTCCACCTCTATTGTTACTACAAAACAACTATGAATACTCACATTAAGGTATAAAATTTACAGTGATAAAGATCAAAATATTTTACGTACACAATCATAAGTTTCTCACTGATTTTACATAAATTTGATGAGTCAGGAAAGATTATGCTAATTTGATCAATTTTTTATACAGTAATTATTTGTTCTTATTATTTTTGATAGTGTATGAACTTTTTTATATCACGTACTATCTTCACTATTATGAATTATTATCCATTATAATTTTGTGTTTAGTCATAGTTTGTTTTTTCCTCATTTTTCATTACATTATTTTTATTTTCATTATGTGTATAAAATATCCCTCCATTTTGATTCTCTCATGCCACATGTTGTTAACCAAGTTCAAAGTTTAAAAGGTATTTGAGGTTACCTGAAAGAAGTGAACTAATGGACTGCTTACTAAGAAAGAAGCTTTTCAAAATACTAATTTTCACGTCAGTTATATATATTAGCATCTCCATCGAAATCTTGTTAATGTTGTAATACTTTGAGGCATTTTTGAACAAGAACTGCATCTGTGTCTTCACAGAAGACAAGGCAGCATCTTCCTTCACATTGTGTCTGTGCATTAGGAAGAGGGGAGAGAACAGATGAATGGAAGTAGAGGGTGGGCTCAAAAGAGGTCTGAACTTCATCACTAGATGTCTGTTTAGCCATCTAAATTCACTGTCTGGGACATGTCTTTTGTGCTTTCAATCTAGTATTAGGAACAACTGCCTAAATATATAGTGCCATTCTCTATTTACCTCTCCAAAATTTCTTGAAGCCGATTGATTTTTCTTTCACTTACTTCACTAGATGCTTCACTATAGGTTACATATTTCCAAAACCCATCTAGCTATGATAAACAAGGTGTGTGAGATGTAATTAAAAAGGAACTGTAGACATGTACAGTAGTAGTAAAATATATCTGTTTTTCTCTCTCTCTCTAATCTTTCAACAAGCATTGCACCACATCAAGCACGAGCTCTACATCTGGATGACAAAGCCAGACATTTCACAATAGGTACAGAGCACCTCTGAAGTAATCCCTTATACAGGGAAGAACACAAAAAATGGGAACAATGGAGAAAGATTGACCCTAGTGATACTCTGATATCTGTTAAATTCTGAAATTGTAAAATTATTATAAGAATTTGTAATTAGATGTGTGGTAGCACTTAGAACAGTCTCTTTCAATGTGCAATGATATTTTGATAATTTATGATAAGATGTGCCAATATATAATCCAAGGGAGCTTGTTACTTGCTCACTTTGTTCTGTTTTTCTATCTGGAATTTTAGAAAACAACACTGCAATGTCAGAATGCAAATCTCATTTGTACTAAGGTTGCAAGATTTCCTCCTGTGAGAAATGTGCTTCCTGATTTTGTATTAATTACTTGTATGAGGACAAAAGAAACAGATGTTTATTTATGTTTGTACCATGCAATAATAACTCCTTGATTCCAACAGAGACCAATGCCTGATGCAAAAAACATTTTTCATTTGCTTAGTGAGTAGATCTATGCTGAAAAACTAATGCATTAAAAGCCCAGTATTGAAAGCAATGAATATGTAATTTGGGGTACTGTAATCTTTAAATGTTTTAGTTTGTCCCAGTACATATGAAATTATCAAATTCTGGAATGCAGAAGTTTTTGTTGAAATATATTCTGTAAAGGCTTTATATCTTTTTGTTCAAATTCTTCAATTCTTGAAGTAATGAATCTATTCTTAACCTACAAGTACAGTAATAAAGAAAGGAGCTTGAAAATGAAGGTGTCATGCACTAGTTACAAGGGTTAATTGAGAGAGCTTTAATCTAGATTTGAAGGGAGTTGGGGACAGGGCCAGGCTAGACAGTGATAAGGTGTGGTAAGGAGAGACCTATAGCAAAAGAGGGCTTACAGGACTATGGGGCATCTCTTTGCATTCCCACTGAGATATTGATGCAAATACTGTGATGAAGCTGTACAATACACGCAGTATGGGAAGCAAGCAGGAGTTACTGGATGTTCTGTTTATACAGATGCATACACAAGAGCGAGAGAGAATGGGGATAGCTCTGCCAGTCATGATTGTCTTTAAAACGTCGTAGTGGCTGCAGTAATCAGGAGAGGAGTCTGGGGGTTGGTGGGAAGCAAACATCACCCTGGTCTTCAAATATGGCAAGAAGGGAGAACAAGGGAACTGCTGGCCTGGCAGCATCATGTCCACCCCTGAGAAGGTGATGGAACACCTCTTCTATGTTGTAGCTTGAATATTTGCTACTAAAAGTCCAGGGTAAAAAAGCAACTGGGGCCTTTGTATAATATCCACAGATGTTTAACTCAGCCACACGATGAGATGTTCAGAGTTCCCGGGCACCCACATGTCCCAGGCCCAGCTTCCTCCTCCTGCCTGGGCCAGGGGGGATCCTCGACTGCTGCAGCCCCAGACCAGGGGTCAGCCAGGGAATAGGGAGAGAGTGGCCCAGGGACACAGGAACAGGGGAAGGACCCAATGGGATCCCAACAGCCTTTTGGGGGAAAATATCTCTGTTCCTCCAAGCCAGGAAATGCCTTCCAGGGTCTCCACACTTCTGGAGGCCATCTCTATCAACATGGATGACAAGGTGATCAGGAGTAGTCAGCTTGGAATCACTAAAGTTACATCATACTTGACCAACCTGATTGATTCAGTTCTATGATGAAATGATTACCTGGATGGATAAGGAGAGAGCAGTGGGTATCGTCTACCTTGACTTCAGCAAGGCTTTTGACACTGTCTCTCACAATATCCTTACAGGCAAACTCAGGAAGTGTGGACTGGATGAGTGGACAGAGAGGTGATTTGAGAACAGGCTGCATGGCAGATCCCAGAGGGTGGTAGCACAGGGTTTAATTGGGGGCCTGCCATTAGTGGTGGCCCCTAAGCTTCAATATTATGCCAAATATTTTATAATTTATCCATTAGTAAGTTGGATATAAGGGCAGATGCCCCCTTGGCAAGTTTGCTGATGATACAAAACTGAGAAGAGTGTCTGATAACCCAGAACGCTGTGCTGCTGTTCAGAAGGACCTCAGCACTTTATAGAGATGGACAGAGAAGACTATTCTGAAGTTAAACAAAAAAAAAACCCAACAAATGCAGGGTTCTGCACTGGGTATAACCCCAGGAACCAGTACAGGCTGGGGGCTGACCTGCTGAAAAGCAGATCATCAAACAATTATCTGGGAGTCATGGTGGCCAACAAGCTGTCCATGAGCCAGCAATGTGTCCTTGTGGGCAAGAAGGGCAGTGATATCCTGAGGAGCATTAGGAAGAGCAGATAATGGAGGCAGGTGAGCCTGCCCCCCTACTCAGCCCTATTGAGGCCAAATCTGGAGTGTTGTGTGCAGTTCTATGCTCCCCAGTACAGAAGAGGCAGGAGAAATGTGGAGATTCTAGGGCAGGTCCAGCAGAGGGCCATGAAGATGATGAGGGGATAGGAGCACCTCACTTATGAGGCAAGGCTGAGAGAGCTGGGCCTGTTGAGCCTTAAGAAGAGAAGACTTAGAGGGCATCAATGTCTATCAGTACCTGAAGGGAGGGTTTCCAGAGGCTGGAGCCAGGCTGTTCTGAATGGTGCCAAACAAATGGATGAGAGTCAATGGGCAGAAACTAATGCACAGGAAGTTGTACTGGAATATGTGGAAGAACTTCTTTACTGTGTGGGTGACCATGCACTGGAACAAGCTTCCCAGACAGGCTGTGAGGTCTACCTCCCTGCAGATACTCAAGAACCACCTGGACAAAATCCTATGCCATGTGCTCTAGGATGAGCCTGCTTGAGCAGGGAGTTCCACCATCGTCCCTTTAAACCTTACCCTTCCATGATAAGTAGAGGCTAATTTCCCATCTTGACTGCAAAAATCATGGATTCAAGGATGCAATAAAGATTCTGTACATAGATAAAATAAATTTAAACACTATTTAGTATTCCTCTTAAAAATTACTTGTTATATTAACTTTACTATGACATAAATATTCCTTTACTGTGAATTTTAGTGCTCTCAAATGAATTTACCAAGAAAATTCACTTCAGACAGAAAAGAGTATAGAAAATGTTTAGATTAAAATGACTGTGACTAAGCCGTTGCTCGTTTTACTTCATCAGTGTAACTAATGTATTCTTTCTATAGCCTTTACAGCTTCACTATGTCCTCTGTGTTGTTTTTGCCTAAAGCATATGTTTCCTCCTTATTTGAGCTGACAGCATGATTTTATTTTCTGAATATTCAACACCATCAAAACTCCATGCATAGTTTGTGATGCAAAATGTTAGTCATGTAATTTGTCTTCCACAATCATTATATAATCATATTAAGAATACACTTTTTTTTTCTGGTAAATGAATTAGCAAGTGAAATGTGAATCATAAAATATATCATAAGAATCTAATTTTGTTCTTGATTGCCTCTTCTATTTGAAAATCTTTTTCAGGAACCTACAGTCTTCGGTTCTCTTCAGTTCTTTTGTCCTTTGCAATGATGAGAGTGGTGGGACTCCAAAATTCATGTTAAAAGCCTTGGTTCTAGCTGAAACATTCCTGTTGTCTCTCTAAAAGCCAGGCCTTATGGTACAGAGATAGCCTTTATGAAAGAGTGAGAATGAGAGTTGCTTTGTTTCCCTTACCTTGCCAATTGTGTCTGTATGATCTGAGGAAATGTACAGAGGATGAAGCTGCAGTGGTCATGCACTGCTGGATTTCACAGACCTGAGGGATAGTGGTGAAGTGAAGAGTAAAGTCAGCAACCTGACCTTTCAAAAAGCAAAATTCCAGATCTTCACGGAGTTAGTCAATAGGCCACCCTGGGAAACTGCCCTCAGAAATAAGGGAGAAGAATAGAGCTGACAGATCTTAAAGGATACTTTCCACAGAGTACAAGAGCTCTCCATCCTTAGGAATAAAAAATAAGGAAAGCATAGCAAGAAAACAGCATGGCTGACTGAAAATAAGTGAAAGTGAAGGCGAAGAAGATATAGATGTATATAGGAAGAAATAGATTATCTGTGTGTAAAAATAGGTAATTCAAAAAATGTACCTTGCACTCAAATTTCAGTGACCAACTGCCTACAATTTAATTATTTAAATATCTCTAAATTTTTTCTGATGTGATTTGAAAACCTGTAATCATCAAGGTAATTTTCAATTACCCATATGCTTGGAATTAACTATTTCATCTGCTTGATGGAAATTCAGCTGAGAAAAAAAATTATATAAAAAAACACTTTTCTATAAAACATTCTTATAAGATGCGAGAAGTCAAGAAAAATATATGTCAAGTAATGGTTAGAATCACTAGGGGATGGTGCTTCTAGTCATTTTATATTTATATCAAAGTCATCATTCAAGCTGAAAACTAAAATTACCCCTCTAGTAAGCTGCTTCAACAAAGCTCAATAGAAAAAACATGCAGAGTCTTTTCTGACAAATAGTTTGTTCGCTAGCAATAAAACCTTTTTTTCTTTTACTGTCTTCAACATCTCCTTTCCTGGACAATCCCTAAAGACATCTCTCTAATAACAGATGTTATCTAGTAAAAACCTGTATGCCAACTTTTAGGTCAGAGAAAACCTGTCTGTTCTGACCCAGAAGGAAAATAAAACAAAAAAACAAACCTAAATATGTAATCGTTCAAAACACTGCATTCAGAAGGAAGTAATTGAGCAAATGTTTTTAATATGTTTTAAAACAAACACTCTTTAAAAATAGTTTATTTTTTAGTCCAAAATTTTCATCACTTTAAGTATATTTTCCTTCTGTACATATGTTATTGTTTTCTTCTTTCCTTCATTTAAAACTACGCAAATAATGAAATAATCAAATCAATATACACTTGGGGTTTATTCTGCTTAACAAAACTAGATTTAAGACTTTTTCATACAGAAATTGACTACAGAGTTTTTTTTAACTTTTGATGTGAGACAGTAAATTCCCATTATTTCTATATCTTAACCATTGAGTGAAGGAAAGCTACTCAGTTGATTTGTGTTGTTTATTTAATGGTGACACTCTTCCTGAACACAATTTACAGCTCTCTAGAATTTCCCAGGAAAAAAAAAATTGAAAAGTAATTCTCTAATATACTCACCTATACTGGTTTTGACACTAGAATAAATACTATTAATAGTATGGCAGTACAAGACTAAGGAAATCAAAGTACATCCAAGACAATTCCCCAGAGAAACTACTTTTATAATGAGGATTCAAGAAGATCCTACAATAGTAGTAGGCAGTAGCTCTTTCTGTTACTCTGTTTGACAGATTATAGTGCCAGGCATGCACACGTCTTGTCTTTCCAAAGTGAAACTTCTGTGGGGAAATTGCTTTTACTAAATTCCATACTGTGGTTTTGTACCATACAGTAAACCAAACAACAGTAGAAGTAATATTACCAAAATATTCCAGATTTATGAGGGGTCAAAATGACTGATAAATCAGGAAATTTTTTTTATTGGGCTTTATGTTTATATTTCTTTTATGACAAGGAAAAAACTTAGATTCTGAAAGGAATTAATAATATCTTCAGACTTTGATTGTTCAAAATGTATCTTGAAAATCCTATAGAGACCAGATACTGAATTCAGTTTTGCTTTTATCCACCTAACCATGTGCTACTAGTCACTTCTTACAGGCTAGGTGCTTAGCACTTTTTCTCTGGGCTCAGCAGTTCAGAAAATACAACAATGTTCAGATTAAGGTCCTCATATAAGAAATTGCAAAATATTTTTGAAAATTTAGGTGCTCTACAATCATGTTAATTATTAAGGTAGAATGACTATTTCTACTGGGATGGAAAATGTCTCCTCAATAAAATTACATTGTCCCTCAAACTACAACCATTTGAAACAAAAATTTGTAAGTTACATGAGAAAAAAACAAAACCACCATTTTCATATTGTAAAATAATTGACTCTGAAACAAGGCATTTTTTCTGGACCCCTCTGAGTATACCCTCAGAAGTATTCATTCTTAAATCATGTTCATTTAAATAGAAGCTGTTAGTCTTTTGGGAGGTGCTCAGCACCTTGAAGGATAGGGCTTTTGAGAGATGCTTTAGACATAAATTATTCTCTTCAGCCCACACTTCTTTACATTCCATCACTATGCGACCCTACACAGTAATGACTGCTGAACTGCGTAGACACCTGCAATTTTAGAAAGCAATCACAGCATCTGCTTTAGTGACTCCCTGCTGCTTTAACGATTTATGAATATCTGATGACGGCTTAATAATTAATGGAGCTGGAAAAAAAAGAAATCTCTGAATAGATTTCGTATTGTTTGGAAAAGAAAATTGTCAAAAGATGTAAAGAAGAAGGAAGGAAACTCTTCTTATTCTATTTAAATACCACAGTTTCACACTTCTTTGTGAGACATGTCAAAAAGATATTGGAAAATCATTACATCCTACTTTCTTTCAACAGATATAGCAAGGGGTTTTTCTGCTTCTTAGTCCCCGAGTCTAAATTACATCTATACCTACCTCAAGCTGAATATTAGTCTGAATTAATTACTGGTAGAATTCTTGATTTTCACTTCATTGTTTTATATTAATTCCTTCTCTTGATGTTTCTTGAGAATACAGCTGGTTTTAAGGGATTTGACTACGAGTATTTATCATTTGTAAATCAGAAACTGTCAGATTAAAAAAATCCAGCAAAGATATATATTTTGTAATCCTGTAATTCCAATTTACTTAAACTAAAATAATTTTAAATTGGCCATTGAAAGATGCATGAATGATCACACATGGAGTAACTGAAGAATACATTTTATCATTTGGACTTCTGTGATGTGAATTACACAAGCAAGCAAAAAAAGGCCCTAGTCAGAACAGCTGATAACAGGTCTGTACACACAAGAGACCTGGGCCTGGAATACACTGTAAAGAAATATGAAATTACTCTTATTCCACTGGACAATATACCATGATTTTCATTAATATCATGACCATTTCATACAATAAAAGTAAGTATAAGTTAAAATAATTCCTATTTGAAAATCTTTTTTCTGTAAAAAAGCAGTTTCACAATATCTATTTTCCTTCCAGAAATCAAACTTACTTTGTCAGTCTAAGACCCAGAATATTGGGCTAGATGGCCAGCAGTCTGTCTTAGAAGGAAATTTCTTATAAACTAAACTAAGTGAGATCCATATTCCTCAGTATATTGTCCAAAGGCATCGTGGTCTAACTCCAGCCAGCAGCCAAGGCCCCAAGCAGCCTCTCACTCACCCCCTCCACCAGCGTGATCAGGGACAGACTTGGAATGGTAAAAGTTTGAGAATTCATAGGTTGTAATAAAGACAATTTCATAGGAAAAGGAAAAGTCATGCACACACAAAGCAAGGAATTAATTCACAGCTTCCCATGGGCAAGCCGCAGTTCAGCCATCTCCAGGAGACCAGGGACCACATCCCATGTAGCAGTCACTCTGGAAGACAAATGCCATTAATGCTAACATTTTCCACTTCCTCCTTCTTCCCTTCACTTAATATTATGAGCATGATGCTACATGATCTGAAGCATCCCTTTGGTTTGGGTCACTGGTCCCAGCTGTGGCTCCTCCTGACCTCCCAAGCACCTCCAAATTCCTTGCCAGTGTATGAAGAGCAGAAAGAGCCTTGGCTCTGTGCAAGCCCTGCTGAGCAACAACAAAAATATCTCTATATTAACAGCCCTGTATTCGGCCCAAAGAGATGCAAAACACAGCCCCATACCAGCCACTGTGAAAAGACTTAATTCTAACTCAGCCAAAACCACCACAAAACAACATTATGAGGAGTCTTTTCTGGGTAAGAGATGGTTCACACTCAGAGAAAAGAAATGCAGTGTTTTAATTAACACTGTTAGCAAAATATTACAAAGAAATCAGTATTGGAATTGAGAAAAATTGACTATGAAAAGGTTTTATAAATCATGAAAGGAACCAGCTCATTTCTGGTGAAGATTTTGTTAATGCTGGTTCTTTTGATAAAATGTACGAACTGAGATATGCTATATTATGATAAACTGGAAGTGGGAAACATGTAAATATATATTTGTTTTGCAATGATCAAATATATGAAGAATAAAGAAACTTACAGGGGAAGTTATTAATCCGTATTTTAAATATAATTAGAATGACTCATTAAATGTTTTCAAAAAATATGAATGAGAATAAATGGCCTGAAAAATATCTCCATTTAAATTAGGCTCAACGATTTCCTGAGGCCCTTTTCTTTTAGCAGATTTCCTTACTCTGTAAAAGACATAATTTCAAAAACAAAAATGAAAGAAAGTTATATACCGATCTTCAGTGCCTCCAAGTTTTGCACTTTTTCTCTCACTATAAATATCTTGCTCACTTCTTCCTACACTTCAATGTTTAATCTTACTTGCAAGTAATAAACACTACCATGCTGCTTGCTACTACTCCTCTCCTACAGTTAAGAAAGACCTTTTCATTGCTTCTCTAAGCTTACATAACTGTTTATTACATAAAAAGGCACAAGTTATATAGCATGAGGATAAAGAGAACAGAAAAGCAATTTCCTAGAACTGTGAGTTTGAAAATTGTGCCAACCTCTACTGCTGAAAATATAGCATGGTTACCTCCCATATTAAACCCTTAATAGATTTCCTGGAACAGATTCTGTAAATTTCACAAGAATTATTTTCCTTCTAGTAACTGTTATTTTTCAAGGATTGAGAGAGTTGCAATTCCTTTTAATCTACTTTAGTCATAGCAGCAAATAATACTTTGTTACACAGAATGCTGTCTGAAAAGGATGGTGTGTCTTCAGCATTCACTGAAGAAGTTGGGAAATCAACTTTATTCTAGAATTATAACAACACATCCAAGATTCCTTCCCCTCCTTTTTTTTAATTGTTTACACTAAGGAGATACCAACTATCCACAATGAAATTGTCCACTTATTTCTTAAACTTTGTTTAAGAGAGGAGCAAAACTATGTTTTCCATTAATGTCAATAACTCGTTCTACTTATAAATGTCAGCATCCACTCACTACTGAAATACCTATTTAAGGTATGTGCTTACAGTGACATTCTGATCAGGGGCTAACATATGAAGAAATACATCTAAAATTTGTTTTCATTGAAAATAGGTACAGATACTCATCGAAATATCTAAATTTGGGAAAAGTTATTTTAAAAGCTAAATTAGCCTAAAAGCCTGTATTTGTACTCTAAAGGTTTAAAGTCACCGGGGATACTCTAGAGTGCCTATTTGTGCTTTGAGGAATAAATTCTCTTCCATCACTTCCCACTAGCTACACAACACATGCAGTTCCTATTTATACTTGCTTCTTGCATAGCAGACCTTATCTTTTCTACTACATTTGTCATCAGCAGTAGTTACCCTCAGATACATAATGCTCTCTTCACCTGTGGAAATTCAACATCAGTTTGAGGTCAAGTAGATGCAAACAAATATGTGCCAGAAGTGTTACTGCACTCTGCATCTACACTGAAAATTTCTCTTGAACTCTGGGACAGAGCCTGACAAATCATATTTAAAAGAAGATAGCTCCAAGCTCAGAAGTTTGTTCATCAATTTAATTTCAGTTTTCAAGGTAGACAGGATACTATTCATGAAATACCTATGAGGAAACTAGACCGGGATAGTTATTTTGAATTAAGGTGATTCAGTGATTGCCTTTTCAAAACGTCACTTAGAGTATTCATCTGAAGTCAGTTTAATGCAGAAAACAAAATAAAAAAGCACTTAGAAAAATATTTGGAAACTCAGCTTAAGGTCAGGCCTGTATTTAGATTCTTAGCCATGTGGGACAAATTTTTAGAAAAACTGATCATTCCATTTTTCAGTGAAATCAATGTGACTTGCAGATAAACATCTGTCTAAAATACTTTGGCCAATATTTAACTGTCTTCAATACCTCACACTTATCAATTTTGTACTTTCAATTGGTATTAAGGAGAAGATTTTATCAAAAGCATGTAAATTCTCTTTCATTTAGTGCTTTTTTCCTCACATTATCTAATTGCAAAATAATACTCTTAAAACTATTGTTCTTGTTGTCAAGTTAGGAGTTTCTTTTGTATTTGTATGTTGCTCTTTTCATTGTCCATGAACATGTATTAAGAGATTAAAGAAAAGAAGAAACTATATCATATCTTGTCTCTTATCAAGCAACCATCTTCTAAGGAGCCAGTATTTAATCACAGAAGCCCAGAATTTTATTTGGAAAATACAATCTCCTCCCAACTGCAATTTCATCTGGGAATGAAGTATCTAATTTCCTTTGGCAGAGTTCTAAGAAAATATTTCAAAAGAGTGTTTGCTGATCTTACAGCATAACTACATTCTTTATATTTATGACTCTTAACAAAGTACAAAGTCTTATCTCGCATCAGTGATTGTTCTATCTATTTTCCCTGTCATGTCTTTATTTGTCAATTTTCTGGGGTTTTTTAAGATGTCTATTTTTTTCACCCATAAGAAAACAGTCCTGAGATACATTAACTGTTCTAAATGCTATGATCATCCAAAAAATACATATTACTGAAAGTCAGGTCACTTTCATTATGAGAAAAATAGTTTGGTTTATTTCTTACTCAAGTTCACTATCTTACATTGAAAGCCTTCTCTTAGAGACAAAAAGCCCCAAGCTAATGGTTTTCCTATGAATTCACAGGCTGAAGTAAGTGCTGAATTGAAGACATGCATTTAGTCTGCCTTTTTATATGCCAATCTGAAAATTGCCCTTTTTTTGTTTGTTTCTTTTGTTTTCTTCTGTTACTTGATGAAACCTACTCAGTTTTTCTGGTCTTTCAACATACTCCATAGAAAGATTCAATAATATTTCATTCACATTACAAAAGAGTAAAATGAACGCTACACTGTGCAGTATATACTCCAGAAAATTTTCTATTGCTTTAGATTTTAATTTTCTGTTGATTAGTGCATGATACATTAATTATATAATATTTAAGACATGTTTTTTTAACACTGCTTGAACTAAAGATTACTATTAGACTCTACAGATAAATGAGGAAATGGAGGATTGACTCAAGTTTTTCATTTTAAACATTAAAATTGAAATGATCCCTCTGAAGAATCTGATTTTCATCTTCTTTACTATAATCATCATTACAAGCAGCTGCTAGAAAAATGCAAGCTGTTAGGATTTTTCTGTCTTCATATTTCCTATAATCTAAACTTCATACTAAAACTTTTCAATACTTAAAATAAATTGCTCTTTGAGTGAGAAAGTACACGAACAAGTAGCAAGATTTTAACCAAATGCAAAATTAAACCAATATGCAAGATTTTAACCAAAGAACTTAGAAGTAAACTGAAAAAAATCTTTAATTGCTTCCAAAATAATCTACATATCTAGGGCTAAGACACTCAATAGCATATAGCAATATGTACCAATGTATGGACACAATTATCCAGAAACAAGCCCATTAATAGGCTAGAAATTTTTCAGAATTGTTTCAGCATCTAAGAAAGAAAACTCTGCAGACAATGAATGAGTAAACAGGCTTCAGAAACCAGGACTGAAAATCTGACTAACTAAAAGGACCAGATACTTAATTTTTCAAAGTTAATAAGGGTAATGCATACAACCCAAAGTATGTGAAGGAATGTATTGTGACTCCTTTTAGATTTTTCAGCAAAAACTTGGTTACAAGTGGAGTATTAGACATATAGGTGCACCAGAAGAATCAGGAACAGTGTTTCCCACAGTAAAAGTAACATCAAATTGTGACACACAAATTTGTTCCTTCTATAGAGAAAATTCAAATACTACCACAGTCAGAGATTTCTTTCATGAGTGTAATGTCTTACCAGCTCCAAACTACACATTTTTGAGCATATACATAGAGATCTCAGGCTCAAAAAAATAACTTAAATTTATCATTATGTGAATTAAATATGGAAATGTTAAATATAGTATCTAGTAACCCACTTGCTTAATAGGGGAATTCTCTAATTACATAACTAACAAAAAAATCTTTCCTTTGCAGGAACATATTTGGCCAGCCCTGTGGCATCTTTAAGATTTAAATATATGACAGTAAATTAAAGAACAAAAGGACAGATTATTTAATCTCTATTTCATCACATCAGTGTTTCAGTGAGGCAATGATTCCATAATATAAAATTATATTTTTAGTCCTTAAACTTTAATTTCTTGATGAAAATTTCAGATAAGGAAGCTGATAAATTTTAGTGAACCACTTTCCCTGATTCGTTATCTTGGGTGGAAGATTTTTTCAATATATTAAGACACAATAGCATAACCAAATCAGAAATTTAACTTAATTACGAATGAAGATTTGTTGAAATATTCTCATGAAGAAACAACTGTTAACAACTGATAACTGTTAGCTGTTACCAACTGTTAGCTTAAAGTGATAGAAACTTAAGATTACTACTTTGATTCATCAAAAGTATTATACCTGTTTGCTGAAAAAAATAAAAAGTCCTTTTTCTGCCATGAAATAAAAACAAATAATCAAGGCAAGAGTAATTTTTTTAAGTATTTGCAGGACGCTTGTGTGTATACCTTATTTTTTATTATTTATTAAATTTTAAATATAATCCATGTTAAATACTGTCAAGACAAATTTATATTAAAATATGTTCTAGAAAATGCAAGGGAAGTAGAGGACCTTACAAACTGGGAATCACACAATGAGAAGGAAGTAAAAGAAGAAACAGAACATGGGAGCAGATGGACAGCATAAAATTCTGAAGAGGACTTTTGGTTTTCATTTTTTTTTTGCAAACCAATCTGCCTGAGAACATCTAATCCACAGGCTGCCAGAAAGTGGACTGTAGTTTTAAACCCAGACAGAAATTAACCACAACTCAGCCACTTGCTCAGTGACCTCATCTTCCTCCCCACCATGGTGGAGTAGGGAGGAGAATCTAAGTAAACCTTTTATGTTAAGACCAGTTTACTAGTGAAAAGGAAAACAAAATACAGTTATAAAGATAAATGATAATAAGAATTATTATAAAAAGGGAAAAACAACTGATGCACAAAGCTATTGCTCATCACCTCCTGCCCAATGCCAGATGTCCTTTCCTAAACCCAGATCAGCCACCCCTCCAGGCAACTCCCCCCAATTTACTGGGCTTGACATTCTGTGGTGTGAAACATCCCCTTGGCCAGCTTGGGTCACCTGTTCCACCTGTTCTCCCTCTCAGTTTCATTTGAATACCTCTTCACTGGTGTAGCATGAGACAAGAAAAAAAAATCCCTCAATATGATAAACATGAATTCACAATCAGTAAGCTTCTCAAACCTTTAATGTGACAAACTTTCCCAGAAGTTTATACAATATTTTATAATGTGTCATTAACTAGGCGACAATTAATTAGTCAAAAACCTTAGGCTTGAATCCATATAATTACCTATATAATTATTTTAAAGGCTTGGAAGCTGAAACTTTTTAGTACAATCAAGTACAAGCAGTCATAATTACAAAATAATTTGTCAAATCTCAAAACAAATTCCCTCCCCATCTTTTGTGCAGGCCATCTTTAAGAACTGTAAGACGACTATGAGCTTTCCTGGAAGCCTTCTCTTCCCTAAGCTAAACACCCCCAGCTCTGTCCTCAAAGATGAGATGCTCCCATCCCTGATCACCTCCATGGCATCCTCTGGTCCCACTCAAATGGGTCCATGTCTTCCTTATACTGTGTAAGACCCAGAACTAAAGATAATACTCAATAGTTCATGGCATAACAATTGGAAATTATCATTCTGGACATCCTAACACACAGTCTGTCACTTGCTGATAAATCAACATTTAAAGCCTTTTAATATGCTTCTTTCCAAATTAAGTTTTTTCATAATTTAAGCATGACTTCCCTTTTCATTTTGAAACATTGGATTTTGTCATTTTAGAGCAAGGTTACATAAGTCTCACTTCTGATGGGATGGAGGTCATATTGTTAAATAAATCTGGATTTATTTATCCCTAAAAAGCCCCACAACATCTAGTGGTAATTGTGTTCTGTTTGTACTCAATGGGTTTTTTGCAGCCAAAGTCCATCACCAGTGTGTAAAACATAGAATTATAGAATATATTGAGTTGGAAGGAACCCACAAATATAATCAAACTCCAGCCACTGGCCAAGTACAGGAGAACCTCAAGAATCATACTGTTTGCCATCTGTGAGTAAGTTCATGGCCTAGAAATGTAGATATGCAGCTGTAAAGTTAAAATCTCATATCCACTCAAATGAAAGCCAGGATATAAAATAAGACAAAACTTATGCCTTTGCTTTCCTTAGTCACACAGAGGTAACATTTCTTTCAGGTTCTTTGTAAATTCTTGTACTTGACAGAAAATAAAAAATGAAATGCATGTTTTAGTCTTATTATCAGCTTGTATAAATGAGCAGTATTATGTAAACTTTAATGGAAAGACTCTGTCACATGCCAGTTGAAGATGTGTTCTGTTTACAGTAATTTCAAGCATTTTTCAGGCTGTCAAAAGCAGTGGTGATTACAGCCCTGATGTCTTCTTGCATCATGTCACTGAACCACAGAAGTGAAAAGCACATGTTATTCAGCTTACTCCAGCGCTGCTGATTCTCTTTGGCTCCCTGTATCTCAGAGTTCAAAAGTCAGGAGAAAACCGCTGCTGTGAAAGCTTTATGTTTAGAAATGGGAGTCAAAAAATGCCCTCCTCTCTCATCAATCCAGAGCTGATAATAGCAACACTTGCAACAGAGAATCAGTGTGACCATGGTATTTAGGTGCCATATTTGCTGAGAATAGGACCTGATGTAAGAAATTGAATATGAGTTAATATTTTCAAACGCCTGAACATGAAGCTAAACTCCACCTTCTACCACACACACACACACCCACACCTCTCTCATGCATTTGAGAACAACTTTTTCCTACTGCCATACTCCATGCATGGAGAAAAAAATTGGAAACAGAAAAATGAAGAACTGGGACTAGAGTGTGAATTTCAGAGAGCTATCCAAAACCCTGTTTTCAGTGTTCCACTTCCTTTGTGTAGAAAGGAGGAGAGACACTTGAGAAATTCAGAAAACAATGAAAAAAAAATCTATAAATGAATGTGGCAGTTTCAAGGACTTCAAAGATGCCGTTCCCGCTCCCAGAATTCAGTGGTGTTCCTCCTAGAGGTGCATTTTATTAAAGGAATAATATACAAATAGATGAAAACAAGAGCTAAAATCTGTCTGCCTCTTAAGGTCTGACTGTCCAAGTTGACATGTTGCAAAATCACCATGTTGCTTCTTTCTTTCTCTGTATGCCAAACTTATTACAATCCCTTACTTCTATGATATTATTCTATCACCCATTTGAGCAGAACAGTATCCTGTCCCTTCTACCTCACAAATCTTGCAAATTAAGAAGAAAATTAACAACAGAAAACATTGATATATAATATTATTTCATGGTTTTTCCTTGAAAAGCTTTTTTTTCAGCCACTTTTATTTAATTGGTCATATATTTTGTATTTCACAGTGAATCAGAGGCAAGACTGCAAGTAAGAGAAAACTTCCAATTCAAAAGATGTGGTCAATTGATATTCCTAGGTCGTGTGACTGCTAGGCAGCTTTATCAGCTTGAAATTTTGGACTGAAGCAGTCCAAAACAATGCTGTGAACATCTGCATTTGTAGTTGGCCAACATACAAGGTATGACCACATTGCTGGAGCACTGAGTTCAGCAAATGAATGAGTTAAGGTTTTATTTGCTGTAACATCTCATGGTTTCAGGGCAAGTTCATGGAGTAAATTTTCTGGCAAGGAAGCTCACAGCACTCATCAGTCCTGGATTCAATGTGCATGCAAGGAAAGTTAACTTCCTGATTTTACATACACTGTGCATACAAGTGTCTAGCCATGCTTTTAGAGAATGATACTATTTTCTTTTTAACTCTAAATATTGACTGAGAGCAATGGATTTAGATATAGAATGAATACCTTGACAGGCACATAAGGAGAAGTGATCCTTTGGAAATTAAAGAACTGCAACTGTATTGCTGAATTTGTGGACTGTAAGGTTAACGAAAGCCCAAATTAGTAACTGTAGAAGACATCAAAAGCCTAGATATATCCCTTACTTCATCTCATCAACATCCCAGCTAAAGGGTAGAGCAACAAAAATGTCTTTGCTGATTGTAACTACTATAGAATGGATACTTGGATAAAATTTTTAAGTTCTTGGTTCTATTTAAAATTTATTTTACACTTTCTTTCTTGGGTAGCTTCATCATAAACAATGAAAATGTATTTATCAATACATAATATTTTCTCTGTAAGAGAGAACAAATTTAATACAGTTATTTTGCTTTTGAAGATTCTCTCCCTATCAAATAGGCATACAACTTTTACTTTTATAAAGCATTTTAATAACCAGGAAATCTGTGTTTGAATTCTATTCAAGGCAAACAATACAGTCCAAGGTACTATCAAAGTTAAAAGAAAGAAGAGGGAAATATTTCTAACTCAGATAAAGACTATTATAGCTTGAATGACCTTTTAGTAGAGTTTGATTTCTTTATTAAGCTTCAAAACATTGTGCTGCATAGTTTGGTATCCGAATTTCCTTTTTAATTTTTTTTTTGAAACTACATCAAAAACATCAAAAGGTATGGCTGTATTTAGAGACTGAGAGTATGGGGAGCACAAAAGCAGATTGTCAGAAAAATAGAAAAATAATCAGAAGTCCCTATTCTTTATAGACAAAGATTAAGGTTCAGCCAGACTAATAGGTGTATATGGGATTTAGAAAACCTGGTAACCTTGTCTGAAAGAAAATAACCTGAATCTGTAGCATATTGGGAAAAAATATTCAGAAAATGAAATCCTCTGATTATTGTCCTTGTTAAACCAGTTATACTGGCATGTGGTTAATCACAGAATCTCAGAATATGTTGAGTTGGAAGAGACTCACGAGGAACATCAAGTCCAACTTCTACAAGACACCTCAAGGAGCCCTTCTTGCTCCTGCAAGCATTATCTAAATGCTCCTTGAATTCACACAGGCTTGGGGCTGTAACCCCTTCCCTGGGGAGCCTGCTCCAGTGCTCAGCCACACTCTAAAGTGTTACAAAGCAGAGTGATGCAGACTTCCCAGGCAACACTCCCCTGTACACAACACTAGTGGAAACCCTGTTCCTGATATCCCACCTAAGCTTCCTCTCACTGATCTTTGTGCTATTTCCTGGCGTCCTGTCACTGGTCACAAGAGTGAAGAGATCAGTACTTATCCCTCTGCTTCACCTTTTGATGACATTGAAGACCCCCTCAGTCTCCTCCAGCCTGAACAGAATGAGTGACCTCAGCCACCCATCCAGGAGCCTTCCCCTCCAGACATTTTACCATCTGTTTTGCTCTCCTATCAACGTTCCCTAATAGGTGAATTTTTTTTATATTGTGATGTTAAAAAATGCCCCTAGGACTTGAGGTGAGGGTGCTCCAGTGCAGAGCAGAGCAGGACAATCCCCTCCCTTGCCCAGCTGGCCATGCTGTGCCTGCATCCCAGGATACTGTTGGCCTTCCTGGCTGCCAGGGCTTTTCTGACTCAGATTCAGCTTGCCATCAACCATGACCCCCAAGTCCCTTTCCACAGTGCTGCTCTCCATCCCCTTTTCCAAGATTATACATGCAATCAGGGTTACCCCATTCCAGGTGCAGAATCTGGTACTTGTGCATGTTGAACTCGATATGATTGTTGATTGCCTCTAAAAGACAAAAACCAGTCGGTTATTTTCCCAAAAGATATAGCTTACAGACACTGTTTTTTAATTTTCATGCATGGAAAGTTATTTGGCCCATGGGGAGGGAAGTTTACTATAATTCCTTCTTTTGTGAACTAGAACTGCAGATGGGGCATTGGAGGATATTCACAGGCAACGTGAATATATGAATTTTTTATTGATTTTTTTTAATTTTATGGATACTCTGAGGTAAATTCATCATTTAATTTTTTCCTTTCTCATTCAGCAAACTTCAACAGTCATGGAAATGAAGAATTTTTATTTCACAGGCAAGAAACTAATTAATAAAAACTGATAGGTCCTTGTCAGGAACATCTAGTCAGGGCTCTCCTATGAGAATCCTCAGAGTTCTCATCTTGCCTCTTGTTACTCCCTCCATGGCTTCTCATAAATGCTTGCCAATACCACAAAAAATCTGTGGCAGCTTAGGAAATTTCAGTGTAGGGTTTGAGGTTTTTTTGTTGATGTAATGGAATTCTTAGATTACTGAATTGTATATTAGCCATTAGTCAACAAATATGAAAAGACATCGCTACTAATGACCTCTATTGCCAAGTTTTGCAGCCATACATCTTTCAAAGACTAGGACTAGAAATAAAAAATATATTTATAATTGATGTTTTTTTCAATTGAGTGGAACTGCAGTGTACAACTCTGCTACCTAAATGTTCTGTTCAGGCTCAAACTTTCTTATAAAGAATAATGAGTAATAGAACAACCTTGCAAACTGAATCACCAATGTACCTCCATTTAGGTTTTGGAAGTAGAATGCATGTTTCTTAAAAGAAGGGAGAGATCTAGATATTTCTAATGTTCCTCATCTGAAGTGTTACAAGTCATGTATTAGAAAGAATATCCTATGTAAATGCAAATCACTAAAATTTGTAATAAACTTTTATCTTTTTCAAAACATTATAAAACCCCATTATTTTCTGTAGTGGTTTGCTTTTTGGCTCCCTGTTCTCTTACATTGCAAATAATTTATACTTTTCTACATGAAAATAATGTTAAATTCTTTAAAAATTATGATGATACATTACTTGGGTTTGTTTTTGTAAAATTACTTTATAATGTCATGAAATGCTCTACTTTATACTGTGTTTACCCTGTGGGAATGGAGTGAGTAGTTGTGTCTACATTCAGCTACAGAACATCAAAGCCTAAACTGAAACATGGTGCTCAACAACGTAGGTTGTGAACTGCAGTAGTTTTCAGTTTGCCCCTGCTGAGAGGATAAAAATCTCAGGGCTAGCCCAGTGGATTGCCTGAATAGTGCTTCTCTTAATCCACATGAGTTTATCCCCTTCAGCTGTCTGAACTGCAGTGTGGTGAAATCAGCTGTATGACCAGATTTGCAATATATGTCTGTGTTCTTCAGCGTGCTCTATTCCATTATCTAATGTTTCTAGGGTAGTCATTGTCTTTAAAAGGTTCCAATCAAGAACTTCGATAAATATATATTTGACTTGGGGCATGTTGGCTTGGTTTAGGAACAGTAAAATTAATTCATTTTGAGCAAACCAGTTTTGGAAAGAGAGAATCAGTTCTCTCTATTGCTGCCTGTATCAGGAACATTTTGGCTACAGCATTCCTCAACAATTTAGCTTTTTTAAAAAAATGAATGTACTTCTTTGTCCTACATGCATAACTCCAACAGACAATAGTCTGTGCTTTTCAGACTAATGATACCTGCTGCCATTAAATTATAACATGATGGGGCAATTAAAGAGAATGCATGTTACTTGCTTTTAACCTGTTTTCCAATGTTTCAGTTTTTTAATTGAAACTGCAAACAGTGTGTGAAAGAGTACACTAGGAAAATAGAGAATGCAAAAGGGATAAATACATTTATTAAACTTCCCGAACACTTCTAGAACTCTTGAACTTGTCACACTGTTAAAATGAATTATAATGATTAATATAAAAACCCCTTAGCCTAAGATGTGTAGGAATTGTGATCTCTGTGACCTTAGAATAGGCTTTTCTTGTTTGTGCTTGGACTTTTAGCTTTGTTTTAAATATCATGTTAATGATTTAATGAATAATGCCAGACAGAATTCACATCATATATGCAGTGGAGAAGCATGAAGAAAAGATGTTACATAATTTAGGCTATTGGGAAGTGTTCTATTCCTCTTTGGAAGATTTCCAGGTACACAGGTTTATCAGAGATTTCTAGTCTAAACCCCTGCGGCTCTTTGGTTTTTAATATCCAAACTAAATCTCAACTTGCCTAAATCCCCACCTTTTTTTGGATCTTAAAATGAGCATTTTATGTAGACTACAAGCTTATATAGAAATACAATAATTTACTATAATCTAAGCAAAATTGTCTAATCAAAGAGTTCTTTTCAGATCAGATGTAATTACTAGAAAAAGTGCATTCTGTGCCTCTCCATGGTTCCCCTGGGTGCCAGGATTAATGACTGCTAACTGGGGGAGGTTTCTATTGAGTCATCAGCATCCTAAGTACTTTAAAGAAGGTTAATGTGTGTTTATGACAAAGATTTCTTCCTCTTCACTCTGGGGTATAATTAAGATAATTTGCCTATGTTTTCTGCCATATCCTACACTTTTCTCTTTATTCATTGCTCTATAATTCCATGATCCAAATCCAGATTAGGTATATATTATATTCAAGATACAATAACAATGTGTTTGTTATTCCTTAAACTATTGTCGTGCAAGATTACAGTAATGGTATATTTAATAGTGCTTATATAAAGATTCCTCAAAGCAGTCTAGCAAGGGCTTCAGAACTTCAGGACTCAACATAAGCAGATGGGATAGTTGGGTTTTAAGACATGTAATGGTTCAATTACACAGCTTACAGAGCTCAGCTCTGGCATATTGTTTGCAACCTTGAACAGAAACTGTTGACAGGAGTGTGTGTGTCACAAGATTTATCTGGGGATTAGGAGTTCTATTAGAAAAGACTTCAAATGCTGAATATGCTCTCAGTTCTTTTCAAGGATGAAAAAGGACTGGATTACAGTGTATAAATGTTTAAAAGGGTCACACATGAGGACCCTTAGAAAAACCTATTTTGATTCCAGGGTATTATTAAAGCAAGAAGTCACTGCTCTGAAACTAGTAAACAATCCTTCAGATTCAGCAGTATACTAGATTGATATGTACATGAATAGAAAAAAATACTAGAGTGAGCTTCCAGGAAACCTACAGTTATTGATTACAGTTATGGTACTGACTTTGTAAGGAACTGTAAAAATTTTAGCTGATGTTTTAAAATTTATTGCTAACTGATGAACATAGAGGTAAAACCTAGTGAATAGACTATGTTGCTTGTATTTTCCTTAGCTCTCTGAACATCTTGCACCTGCCCTTGAAACTTTAATAGCTGATGAAATCCTGAATTATGCCTAGCAGAGTAGCAGACACAAGTAGGAGACTACTTTGAGATATCCAAAGTGATGAAAGAAATTCTTCTTCACAGTAGTGACAAAAATCTGCACCTCATCACAAGATCAAATAAACTTCCTAGATACATTTATGAACATATGTTGTTGACCTTGAAACAGGGTTTTTTCACTACTAGAATTAAGAATGTCTCTTTTGCTTCTATTTATTCAGTAACAAAGTCACATAGACTGATTTTATTTGTGCAAATTAAGACAAGATAAAATCCGTTGCCATAATAGTGACTTTTTTTCCTCTGGAAAGTTTTTCCAGGTGCTTGTGAAAATTTGATATCTGTTCAGAATTTGTTTTGATATTTGTTTAGAATTTTCTGGGCTTGGTGTCCAGGCTACAAAGAGAGGGTAGAACTTAGAACATGGGGGGACATGGCCAGATATACCATTCTATACCAATGAATTCATAACTGGGGACCGTGGTTTCAGGGGAAAGAAAAGGGTGAATGAGCACTGGAAGTGCACCAGTTTGTTCTCTCNAGGGTGAATGAGCACTGGAAGTGCACCAGTTTGTTCTCTCTCTTCCTCTGGGCAGTTGCCAGCTGTGGTAGTGCTGCAGACTCTCGGGATAAATGCTACAGACTATGTGCCTCTGCTGCTGTCACCTATCCCTACCTGTTTCTCTGAGACATGGCTCTGAAAGTGGCAAACACAGATGAGATGCAGCTCCTTGTCTTTTGTACACCTTTGTTAATAATATTGGTGCTGTTACTGTGTGGTTTTTATCCCACTGCTGTTTGCTTTCAGTAAATTATTATCCCAACCCATATTCACTGCCTTCTCCATGGAGCTGAACAGATGAGAGGCAACAAACAGAAACTTATGCACAGGAAGTTCCACCTGAATATGAAAAATAACTTTACTCTGCACGTGACTGAGCCCTTGAATTCGTTTCCCAGAGAGGTTATGGAGTCTTCTTCTTTGGAGATATTAAAAAAATATCTGGACAAAAGTTTGAGTAACATGCTTTAGGGACCCTGCCTGAGCAGGGAGGCCGGACTGGATGACCTCCAGTGATTCCTTCCTCCAGTGATTCCTTCCTCCAGTGATTCCTTCCAACCTTACACATTCTGTGATTCTTGGTGAAAGCATACTCACCAAGTTT
Organism: Anthoscopus minutus; assembly: GCA_013399455.1. Taxonomy (NCBI): domain Eukaryota; kingdom Metazoa; phylum Chordata; class Aves; order Passeriformes; family Paridae; genus Anthoscopus; species Anthoscopus minutus. The sequence goes on from VWYI01044955.1 coordinate 26,173, forward strand.
GTAGAAGACACCAAAATCGCCCCTGGTGATGTGAACAGGTCAGAAAGGAAGAGCCATCTTAAAGAGAGACCTGGATAGACTGGAAGAGTGGGCAGCCAGTATGGGTTAGGATCTGTGTGACTGGGGAACAGCTGTGGCAGAAGTGACCTGTGAGAGCTGGTAGACAACAGCAAGCTGAGCACAATTCAGCAGTGCATCACTGCAGACACAAAGGCATGTTAGGTCTTGGCTTGCATTCACAGGGATATGAATGCCCCACTCTACCCAGCACTGGTCAGGCAGCACTTGGAGTACTGTGTCCCGTTTTGGTCTCCACTATTCAAAAAAATACAGCATCTTCCTTTCATGTTCTAACTGTTTCTTACAATTACAAAATTTATTTTCAGAAGGACCAAAATATTCACATTAGAATGGAGCATCTGCTGTAGCTGATGGACAATAAGACACCAAGTTCAGCTGGTACAATAACCCTTTCAAATCTTTGTAGTTCACAAGAATAATGTACAATTCTTTTTGTCCATAGTAAAATTGAAGCTGTGCTATGCATTAATAATAGGATATTTTTGACCACAACTAACTGATGTCTGGGAATAAAAACAACCTTTCATCATACCACCTAATAATTATCCTCATACAAGGGAAAGAAATCTATATACTGAGCCCTGCATGCAGTGAGAAGATACAGTGAACAATAAATTTCTTTTAAATAACCCTAGATAACCTCAGCCTCAGTTTTTTAAAAAAACCAAAATGTTCAGAAAATAAAATTCAAAACTATAAATATAAAAGGAATATTTTTGGCTAAAATATATATAATATTTACTATGTAACAATTTAAATTTATGTTACTTCTGCAAAATCATATTAGCTTATCCAACACATTGTTTTTAGATATGTATGCATATAGATATAGAAAAGAAAATATTGTACTGCAAGATATTAATTTCATCTCAATGGAGACATTTTGTTTGGTACAAAGTTTATCATTTTTTTTGTTTTCAATTTTCCAATGAAAAATCTTTTATTCAATCATCTCTTCTACAAGACAGGAAAATAAGAGGTATTCAAAGAATGTTTGTTGATTTTAAGATTACATTTTTTTGCAAAGACATCTTAAATGTTTGTTAACAGAAAGATTAAACATTCCTTTTTTGTGATGATGAGCTGAGGCAGAGTTCTATCTTTTTCAGACAGAAGACTTTCAGTTCCATTAAAGGACTTAATCCATTCTTATTCTGAAAGGGATTATTTTTCAACTCTTCTTTTGGTTTTGGCAGCAAAACTTTTTTAATGAAATCTCAGAATTGGAAATTTTAACCCAAAATTGTCTTTTCTTAGGTGTTTGTTGTTTTCTATATAAGGTTTTAATTTATTCTGATAATTTTTACTTGAAAATAAAAAACATAGATCTGCCTAAGATTTATATTTTGCCTACCTCACATTGCTGAATCCATTTTATCACAAGTAAAACAGCCAGTATAGCATTGCCTCATGGTGTTCAGCTCTAGCACATATTAAAGCATGTAGAATTCTTTTATGACTGCCTTAAAGCCAATGTTTTCTCTATATTAGACAGTTCAAAGTCTGTTTGAGCTATTTCTTTTCTGACTTCTGCTGGCCAATATCGAGATTTTATGTTTTCAACCTTTCACAAAGGAGACCATAGCAAACTACCCAGCTTTTGGCCAGGAACTTCTTCCAAGAGCTTTAAAGAGAATCAAGCAAGGAAAGGAATAGTTACAGGTGTAATGTTTATATAATTATAATAGATATACATATATGCATATGAATGACTGGACATAAATTCACATTTATATGCATACATATATATGTGTGTACTTATGTATGCATACACGCACAGATTATTTGCAAGAATGATTCTACTTGGCCTAAAAGATCACAGATTAGTGGAAGATGGTTTCTCACACTGAAAGTAATTTTGAAAGTAATCAATTTTTAAAAAGTCCATGATGCTTCTAGATCACTTCATTAACAATTGTAAAGTATTATCTCAGTCCAGTCTGCTGGTGCACAGAAATAGGATATATGTAGTTTTCCTAAAGCATAAGAATCATATTTATTCATGTTTATCTCTTGTGAAGTTTTTGCTTAGAATCTCAGGTACTCTGAGTGATGGTAGAGTACTTTTGGTGAAAACATTTCAGGGAGCCAGAAGGATCATTTTTCATTGCCATGAGTTTTAGAGTTTACAGATTTCATTTGAACCTTCTGACACTGAAAGTGAATTTAAATAGCCTGGTTAGTATAAAGTAGTTTTGGGTTTTTTGCAAGCAGAAAAAATCCCCTAATGTTTCTACACCTTCATCTTTTTTGCTTTAATTAAAATACTACTTGATAGACTGTGTCCTCTTAAGGTTTCTTTCTAGGAAAATAATTCCTTTCTAGGCTCAAAATGCAGCACCTGCAGAGCCTCATGTTTTCCCTCACAAGGAACTTAATTTTTTCTATTCTGTATGTTACCTCGAAACTATTCCAGTTTTCTATCATAAATAATCTTTTTATATGCAGACAAAGGAGATTATCAAGAAAGTTGGGATACTTTTCCTGTCTTGAAATTATTTCATTTACTGTTTGTATGGCACAACTCCAGTAAAAGACATGAACAATCTTCATTTTCTGCTGAATTAAGAAGGTCTCAATGTTGCAACATTTGCCCATTCCATTTCCAATGTACTGATATTTTGGAGGTGTTAAATGTGGAAGCTCCACTGCTCTTGGTACTGACACTCTACATTCAACAAACTTATAATAGTCTTATTTAATCTCAATAGGGTTTTTCTTGTGGAAATCTTAAATTTATTATACATAATTAATTTTAGGAATTATTTAGCGTACAGTGTTTACAAGGGTGCAAATATTTTTTAATGTGATTTTTAAATTCAGTTAAAATAAGTTAAAAATGTGTTTTTTAAGCACACAACAAAGCTCTCACTAGCATTCA
>VWYI01044959.1:237-27231 GCA_013399455.1 Anthoscopus minutus
AGTGGTGTGAGTTTTCATAGAGGTTTAAATTTTTTTAATGAACTATTGGATAGTAACAGCTTAGACCATTACACAATAACAATGCTGCAACACTCAAACATTGTTTTTAACAAGGGGTCAAGGTATTAATTTTTAATTAGGGAAGACAAAGACCAATTAACAGTTTGCAATACTCTTATGTGTTCTTCATTTGACTAAGCCCTTAGTAAATTCTTAACCTAGGGGAAAAAAATATCCCCTCACCCAAACACTATACCATTATCACTAATTATTCACGTATTTTATAATACCTACATTTAGGAAGAGATAGAGGACTAAACTGAAATATGGATTCAGAACAAATATGAGCTTTATTTAAAGACACAACATTCTCCAATGACTAGACTCAATCCTACTTACTACTTCCTGTGTTTCAGCCAAAACTTTCTTTCTTCCAAGAATCTCAAGCTTTAATTTCTATCTAAGGTATTAATTAAGCCAGATTGACTTGAAATGTCTATTCAATACAAATTTACATCTGCCTCATGTAACAGCTTTGAAGGGACTGGTCCTGTGGTCCTTATCTTCATCAGTTCTTTGTACCTATGACCAGTTCAGCAAAGTATACAAAACTTAGAAAGCACAGGTGGATGCCTGTATAACGGTGTTGATTAGTATCCCAGTTGTCAGGACTCTGCTTCCTGACACCTCCTCCAGCACAGGTGCTTCTGGATCTATGCTGCTGATGGTCAGGCTAGGCAGGTGATTGCTGCTTGGCATATTTGAACTCCTGATTCTCAGTATTCTTTTTTCTTTTTTTTGCCTCCAACAATCTTGTTGTGTATCTAAATGTTTGCTATCCAATCATCTGATTTTTGGCCAGGACTTCAATGGTTCCTTGCTGACAATTTCCAAGGCTGCAGAAAGCTGCCAATGGGGTCATTAGCACAAATCCATAAACATCTGCTGTGAGAGGGAGTTTTTTTGCCAAAGACAGTAAAATTGGGAAGGAAGTAAAGCTGCCCCAAAGAAGTCAAGGGAAGCAGCACTTCATCTGTAAATGAAATCAAGCTCTGCTGGGAACGAGGACTTATCTTTCTGTGTTCAGATTGATGGTTCAGCAGTCTGGTGCCTGAGCAATGTTCTAGAAATTGAAGCTGAAGTAGGAGGGATTTGCTTATGGAAGAAGAAAGATGGGAACTTAATATTCCTTCTGCAAGATGTTGAAAGAAGTTCAAGTGTATACATACATACATACACACACACACTCTCTACATATCAATTAGGATGCAATCATTTATATATGGTGAAGTTTAGACAGCTCATCTGCCCATTGCATGCTGCCAAATGTTGGGTGATGATAGTACATAAGTGATCTGGTACAGTGAATTTGATATCCTTCCTTTTGCCTCTTTTTCTTCTGATAAGATTGCATGTGTTGAATGTACACATCAAGTACATGATGCTTGTGTCTAATCCATGAACTATGTGCTAGGAAAGAAAAGAATTAGACTAATTTCTAAGTAACTGGGATATAACTCATCCGAGTACCAGATCAGTGCTCAAGTCAGCTCCCTCAGGTGAAAGACAAAGCTTTCTAACCTCCCATGTAGCACTCGGTGACTTACTGGGAAAGGAAGTTAATTGGGAGAAAATTCTCTGCAGGTTAAGTATATTCTGTTATAGATGAAGCACAAAGTAAAGATTGTGGACATCTGGAAATGTCTGATGCCCCTCAAATCAACCTTCTAACTGCACAAGAGATCCTACTCACCTCCAGACACATAAGAACACAGAGGATGTAAGAAAAGATGAGATAAAAATATCTGTGATGGACCACTTTGCAGGCACACTGAACAATTGCTTCTTTCAGTACACGTGGATGTAACTTCAAGTACAAAGTAATGAGCAATTAAGTGGTGTGATCTAGGGGAAAGTTAGCTGGAAAATAATTTTTTAAGAAAAACTTGTTTCAGAAAGCATTGTATTAAAATATTTAACTTTATAGATTTCTGCTCTTTTCTTTCTGTGTAAATAAGGATGATAGGAAACCTAGAAAACAACGTCACCTATTTAAAGATATGATACTTCCAGCTAAAATTCTCCATGCAAGATCACTATACTGAAATGGAGAACAGACCAAATCAAACTTACCACTCACCTCCAAGGACATAAAAAATAAGCCTTTTGGACTCTTGTGTTATTTTTGCCAAAGATTATATAGGATAATCGATGTAATTATATAAACAAAAATATTTTGGTTCTATAATTATATAGAATACAGAATAATATGTAAGAGTAATTGGGCCCTAAAAAATCATGATAATATTACAGAATTCTTTTATCTGGTCTCTAGTGAGGGAGATGGTCTCTCCCTGTGATATAAAGATTCTACTATTAGTTGTGCTAATAACTAACAACAATTTTGGTGAACTTTTAATCAAAGATTTCTACCATGGAGAATTTTGAGGAGGTGGGATTTTTTGCTTGGTCACTGAAAAAACATTCTGTTTCTTCTAAAAATGAGATTAGGGAAAACACATCACTTTGCCTGTATTAACTGTGAGTAGGATTCTTTCACTTAGATGTCCTTATGCCGTCATAGCTGGGAACAGAGATTTGAGGCTTGATGTGGCATTGCAGCATTTTCTTTCAGGGATGTCTTTTTTGTCATTTGCACATTAACTGCCCAGATTTTGCCCCATTATAAGTCTTTAGAAAATGTCTGTCTTCATATGCTCTTCACAGAGTTGTCAGGCTGGCTGCTGCCTTCATGAAAGGGTTTGTTTACAGTGAATGTGCTCTAGCTTTTTATATATATTCTTCCTGGGTCCTTTGGTACCAAAAATGATATCAGGCACATCCCCTCTTGCCCTTTCATGCCCTTCTCATGTACAAAGGAAAAAAATGCCTGAGTGGAATAAGACAGAGAAAGAGTCCTAGACTAGAACAGTAAAGACAAAATGAAATAGGGTAAGGATCTGAAAGGTTAGACTGTCAGGTCTTGGGGAAGACTCTGACTGAGAGAGTAGGGGAGTCCGGCATTCAGACTGAGGACAGAAAACATGTCTGAGGCTTAGTAGTGAATTCAGAGGCAGGACTGAGGAGGGCATTCCACCCATATAACCTGAGAGACTAAGACTAGCATGTCAGAGGTGAAGGCTAGCATGGGAAGAAAAGGTGTGGAGAGTCTAATAGAATTGTTGACATTAGCTATGCCAAGAGTTTTAAGAATAGTCTGTGTTCAATGTAACTAAATGGCATCATAAAGTGTATAGAACCACATTGAGACTGTGGGAATTTGGAGGTCAAATGATGATGCCATTTTTGTCTTGCTTTATTAGACTAATAGAGAAAGGCTGAGATTTGTGTTAGTTTGTTTGGTTTTTTCTTTGTGCAGCTTTTAAAGGGAATTAATCCTTTTTTTTTTTCCCTGACAAGCATAAAGTGAATTCTGTTCCTCAAAGTGCAAGCATTTATGAGGACTCAGTGAAAGCAAGAGCCCGAAAAGACTAGGAACACTTACAGTGCTTGCCTTGGAGCATGTGTTACACTCTGCATGATACTAACCACCTAGAGGACTGGTGTACCACAGTACATGCAGTGATACCCTGCAGTGTGGTCGCTTCTGATATTTATATAGCCTAGAAAACACAGAGACTCAAGGGAGAAATGATCTCAGAATATAAATACTTTCTGGTAGAATAAGGAGCAATGGCCTGAAACTAAGAGAGAAAACATTTAAACTTGCTATTAGAAAAAAAATGTCCTTAATGGGGAGAGCAATTGGGCAGAAGAGCAGATTAAAATGAGACGAGATCAAGGAACTGCTGCTATTTTAGATTACATTAGGCTGAGAATATTAGCAAAAGCCAACAATACCTGTGGAAGTTGACTTTAAGTATTTCATACATATAAAGAGTAGGATTTTTAAATAGCAATATACAGTTATTATGGGTTCTTTTTCTTCTGATTGTTTTTCAAAGCAGTGAATACAATGCATGATGATTGCAACCAAAGAAAATGGATTGGAGGAAAACCATAGGAAACTGAGAAAATGCCTGATGAGATTCTGAAATTTCTTCACCAGAATGAAAATACAGCACATACACTCATGGTATTTCTTGGTTACCACTTCTGGAAAACTTAGAACAATGCTGACTGCTGTGAACTGAACTACCTGGGAGAGCTAAGCCAGTTAGTGACAGGAGGGATGTGTTCAGTAGTAGCCAAATCATGTGCAACCTCACTTTTCCACTAGGCTCAAGTTTTGCCGCTCTGAAACCTGACTGATCTGTCATGATGAATGCCTGGAGGAGAGGTCATATGGGGAATAAAAAGACTAGATGTGTTGTAGCACCAAAGAATGCATTCAACAACTTTGCCATTTGAAGAAGGCAGACCTCAAAAACTTTTGCAACGCTGTTTGTGCACAGTTTATTGCCTCTTGCATGTGCCTTTGCGTTGAGTCAGAATCTCGGTCATGCACTAACTCTAAATTATGACAGTAGTAATAATAAAAAAACTACATAATTTTACAGTTTTGGCTTACAACATGATCTAAGAGAACCAATTACATTATTTGAAACAAAGAGAGGCAAGCATAATACCCAGTGCAAGATGTTGCAGAAATAAAATAATAATCTCATAATGTTGCTCTGTTTCCGATTTTTAATAGCAGGCAACATCTGGAATAAGTAAAAGTTATCTAGTTTCATGAAGAATGGAAAGGCTACATACCAAACCCTTTTACAATTGAAAATAATGAATGCTTTTGGAAATATTTTTCAGTTATGACAGAAAGAAAATTTTTGTTCGTTGCACTGTAGATATTAGAATTTAAACTGTCTTAGGACAAAGTCTCTGGTCCAAAAATAAATAATTACTGACTGAGATGAACAGTGAGATATCTGACTGAATGTAACACCTGATAATGGTATTGGGATGCTTCAAAGCCCCAGCAGGTATTATGGCTAAAAGAGGATGTTCATAAAAATATATATTTGTCTCTTTAAGCAGCAACTTAAATCAGTTAATATCCTCTACAAGAATGATGAGGGGAAAGTAACTACAGAAGCTAATAATCGGCAAAGATAGTTCTTCAGCTCAGAATTTATTTTTCAAGAGTAATGTTTCACTGCAGATGTGATGATCAAAGTGCTTCATCTTTTTGTTACATGAAATATAAGATGGCACAGCTGCTTCAACTGTTTGTCACACCAAGCACAGGAGACTTTTATTGAACCTTCACCATCCATTGATTATCTGCCATACATTCTGCAGCCTGAGCTGACCTATTTGTTTTTATAGTTTAAAAATATACTTAGGGCACACAATTTAAAAAAGATTTTGCTATTGTTAAGACTTTATGGTTAACTATGCAAACACAAGTGATATAAAAAACCCAGTGAGGATTTAATCATCACCACACAAAAATAAACTTATAACTGTGTCATATAGTCTTGGAAAATTAATTGATAAAGAGGTAAAATTAGCTTGTTCTTATCTAGACTGTCCATATTTTTATTTTGAGGAGTAGGGGTTTTTTTAACACCATTTAAAAGATCTGCTCCATTACGCTGCGGCTTTGCAATAAAACTCAGTATGGGACAGAGGAACATCTGTGCTATCTCAGAAGTATCTTAGTGAACCTAAAATTGCCTCACACAATTTTTTTCCCTTTGTCAGAAACTTGGATAACGTGACTGAACATAGTTTGAGTAGTCTGAGTTTCTCTTAGTTTACTCAAAGCTCTTAGGAAAAGACTTCATCTCTTTCCTTTTATCTGTGGGATAAACTTTTCAAAATATGTATTTAAGTATCCAATTTTCCATCAAAATAATTTTATCTGTATGCTTTTAATAAACCTAGCTTAGAACCACAAGCCATCATATTTTCCATGATCCAGAAGGGGACAAAGGTAGTTTTTCCATATGCAGGGGCAGAATTCTGTTAACTAGGAGGCAAACCTTTTTTCCAGCTTCTCCCTTCTTGCCTTTTCTTTGTAACTAGGAATCTGTATGCAGCACTGTCTGTGAAAGAAGTAAAATACTTAGGTTTGTGCCCTTGCCAAAAAAAAAAAAGCATAAGGAGAAAATGGTAAATCACAACCTTCTCTTTTGATTCCTTTTTCATAAAAAAGCACCCTTTCCCTTCAGAGATAACATCACAAATGTAGATACAAGATGGATGAGAGATCTCTCTGGCTTATTTACTGGAGCCAAATGCAGCTCTCAGAAGAGAGCCGGTACGGACCATATATTCAAACAAAGCCAATAGGCCCACAAAATGTGCCAAAGCACAGGGCAGGTTTTGGGGATAGATAAGAGGGCACAGACTAGGTAATACCTGTCTTAACTCTTGAATGTGAGTGAAGGAACTATTTGAAATACTGGCAATGGTCCATCAGTTACAGGGACTGAATCCTATCTGCTCTGTTTAACCTACAGAATTCAGAGGAGTGTCTTGGCTAGTTATCTGAGAAGGTGGAAGGGTGTAACCTTGCCCTCTACAGAGTTGTGTACAGCATAAAATTGAATTCTGATAACATAAATCATAAGAACAAACAATTCTAGCAAAATACTTAGTGTCTTCAGGATGGCAGGGCTGCAAGGGCAACAAGATAGGTGCAGTCCACAGTGAATATTTGTGGTTTGTGAATGTTATGTGGACTTAATCTTGAACAAAATATTTTTAAAATCTTTCCTCATAAAATACATGTATAGTTTTAAAAAAGTTCATTCACTGGGAAAATTTAAGAGTAATATAAGCAAATGTCTGTACAATGAAACTCAAAAAATAATAATAGTACAAATTTAAGCACTGCAAAGCTCATTCCTGCTTCCTTGGGCTCAGACACTGCAGAACCACTGATTGCCAGATCTGTGCAGCAACATGAGACTGGTACTTTTGATCATTTGTGGTATTTTTGCATTACTTTGGAAAAAAAGCCAACTTTTAGAAAAATAAAAACTCAGTTTACAAAAGAAGATGTTTGCGCATCATGGAAGATATCTGCTTTGAACATCCTCAGTCATTTTGTTAGTGACAAGGAGAATCCATATACTTTGAGCAAATGAAATGCAGGAGATGGTTGCTCAGAGCAGCCTAAATTTGCAAGAACATCAATCTTTTTCTTCAGTTCCTTAAATCATCAAAGAAGACCTCAGCACTGTCCTAAAATAGACAAGAATGCAATATAATTGGGTACCTTCTACTTTTTGCCATTAACTACAAAATCATCTGTTTATCAGAATAAAGAGATGGGATTGCACAAATGAAAGGCTAGAATCCTTGTGTCCCCTCTCTCCCTTCTTGAGAGGGTGCAGCCCTGCAGGATTCAAATCTACTGATGGTCCCATTTTCCCTGAATGCACAGCACACTTGCTCCAGAGCATGGTTTCAAGATTCCATGTCTTTTGGTCAAACAGTATTGTAGCATTTCTAGTCTTGTAGCTGACTGGAAAAGACAAATCATATGATTTTATCTCAGCCTTAACTATTCATTGAGAGAAGGAACTATGGATAATTTCCTCTGTTTGCTAGTTCTTCAATGCAGTACAGAATAGGCATTACTTATACCAATGTGCTCCATGAATCTGGGGCAGGAAAGAAAAAAAATACCATAATCACCCCTTTGGAAATTCAGTAAGATTTAGATAGAATAATTTCTGAAGCTGGAATTTAGCCAGAATGCTGAGTCTGAACACATTTTCTGTTCCAAATACTACTGTGGCTCCTTTCCTGACTGCATGTGGCCAGAACCTGATTTTTGCATGTGTTATAGCAAGCTTCCATCTCCTTTCATCCTTGTCCTAAATTAAGAATGACATATTACATCCAAATCATAGACCTGCATTATCAACAGCTCATAGAACAGTCTTCAACATAATCAGTGTAAGTAATTTACCAGATAAAAGAATGTTAATAGCAAGTACAGTATAATTTATGTGGACACAAATTGTACCTATCTTTCAGAAGAAGAAAAGCACTGCTGTGTACAAAGAGTGGATCAAGAGCAAGGTCAAGTGTAAGCACTTCTGTTTAACATGCACAGCCTGCAAACAGCAGGAAGAGCTTTCAAAGACAAATGGAAATTATACCAAATAAAGTTATTATAAATAATTGCTGTTTTCATGCTCCTAGTGGGTTTGATATGAGAGGCAGTTATAAATGGAAGACCTATTCTTTAGAAAGCATTTGATGAAGACCTCGTTTCATCAAAAGGGTTGAAAGTTTACAACTTGTCATACTAGAGGGAAATGGTCATTTTAGTTAGCTAAGTTTCTTAGCTAGTGTGTGTAGATATATATGAAATACTGGTACAGGAGATTTTGTTCACAGTTCTTGCATCTCAGTTATAAATGTCTTAAAAGCAAGCACAACTGAATTTTTGCCTTTGGACTTATGGAGCATCTTTCTGAAATTACCAGTGGCTAAAATGTACTAGGAATGGGCTGGACTGAAAATTAAGTATTTTCTTGATGTGTACCGAGTCTCGGGATTTGTTAGTTGCAAAAAAGATCACGTTTTACCTATTTTTTTTCTCTCATCTTTATAACTCTGTTTCATAAGATTAAAAGAAGACATTCAGAACTGTCATGCAATATCCTCACGGTATCTAATAACAAGGCTTCCACTTCTCAGGGAACATGCTCTTTGCATCATGAGGATTTCCCCAAATATGCCCCTTCAGTGAGGGAAGAAACCTCGGGCTCTTCACTCTTGTGGTAGAACATGGACTTTCTGAAGCACAGGAGAAAATGACACTTTAGTAACTGGCTTTCAAAAGGTTTCTTAGGTGAGACACAGTTTGTAATTATATAATATTAGGAATGGTTATTAAGAGTTTAAATTGTACTCTATATTGCATGAAGATCGCCTCAAAAATGTGTTGTCTACCATTCTGAAAACCTTCATGCTTCAGAGATAAGCTATGCAATCTGGTGGATGAGATAAGATTTCTGTCTTATGAAGATCTGTATTTTTCAGCAAGGTAAATAAACCTGGAACAGATGACCCGGCAGACAGATGGCTTTCTGGAAAAGGTACTAGACTAGAACTGAGGCAAAAGTGAATTTTTCACTGGATTTCCCATAGAATTTTTTAGCTCATTACTGCTCAGTTCTGGTCCTGTTTTTATGCTGTGGAAAAAAAAAATCCAGCTCCATTGAGACTAGGCATGCCACAGTGTTGGTGCCTTTTCAGCACTTATCAGCACATTAGCTTCTGGATTTATACGGGTATATACTAATTTTCACCCCACTTTCTTTGTCTTCCTGAGCCCTGTGTCCAAAGGCCTGTGTCTCAGGCTTGTGCCTGGGAGCTTTGTGCAGCTGATAACTCATCTGGTCAATTCTCCTAAGTCTATCCAGATTTTAGTCACGCTCTGACCAACAGTGAGGGTAAAGTAGTTTTAACTGGTAGGTGAACAATAAGAGATGTCAGTGCTCTGCAGCATTTCTGATCCCAGAAACAATGCTAGTGATACAGCTTTAGCTGATGTCTTTTTCTTGAAGTACATGCCACAGCGTGTAACAAAGGCAGACTTTCCAAATTTCATAGACAGAACACAGATCTCAATCACAGTGAAGCTGACATATGGATATACACACACATATACACGCACACATGTGTACTGAACAAAGGTAACTGAAAGTCAAACATCCATGAGATGCCCTTGTAGTTAGGTAATGATACACGCCCTATTTTTCACTGCCTTCAGGTGTGTCCCTGCCTGAGCTCACTGTCAAACACTTTTCATGCTGGACCCACTGCAAGGAAGCAAACAAGACAGCAGAAAGGTTGGTTCCTTGCCGTAAAGACACAAGAAGCTGACCAGGGTGACTGAGGAGAAATTGAATTTCAAATACTCACATGCAGCCCATTCACCTCACAGTTAATACAATGATTCTATGGGTGTATGCAGCCTAAGGCCACAGCCCATTCTGCACTGTACCTTTTATGTACCACTGCACCACATTGTTCAAGTTTCAGAAAGGGCACAAGAATATATTTCTCTGATAGAGATCAGTGACACTTCCATTTGCTTGCATCCAAGCAAAGTCTTCAAATAAAAATCTTGTACTAAAATAAATTTTTTCTTCTATTAGAGATCATGCTGCACATTACTAGTACAAAAGGATATGCAGTGTAAAACTTTAATTTCTATTCTCCAGAAGAAACATATTTGATCTTAAAATAAAGTTACATTTATTTTCTTGAAAATGTCATATAAAATTTGCAGAATATCTCCTCTCTTTTTTTTAATGCTGATCAACTTGCCTTTTTCGAGAAAGCAAACTGGATGCAACTTGAGACTACATGTGTCCTAGAAGATCACTAATTAATAGCAATGTGTATAATAATCCATAAATGTAATAGAGAAAAAGGAATATACTATGATCTTGGCAGGACAGCAAGACTCAGTCCTAATCCCAACTGAATCTGCTTGTGGGCAAATAATTTTAATCTGTATTGCCATACTGTACTAGAGGTCTATTAAAATATTTTCAAGCACCTATCTCATGGCTTGCCAACTGATCACTCAGATCTTTCCTTGCTATAAATGAAGAAAAGGAATGCCACAAAAAAAAAAATAAATCAAGTGGATACAGAAAAAAGTGCATATAGTCCTTCCCAAAAAGTCCATCTTCAGCATCAAGAGAAAATATCTTGTCTTGTGACACTGACAGAATTCACAGAAGAGAGTGTGGCTTTTCTTCTTTTTTTAAACAGGAAACTTATGGGAGAAGAGCAATTCCCTAAGATTTCCACTCCTTTGAAAAGCTTGAAAAGCTTCTTCCTTGACTCTTACCCTGCTTTCCTCTTGCCAACAACCTTCTGACTCAAATGTTCAATGCAAGTCTTTCTCTCCCTTTTTAGCTTTCAAAACTGAATTAATTAAATTTCCCTGAAATCTGTACCAGACATGTACTCCTTTTGATTCCTTTCAATTTCTTTCACATAAAATTTATTTGGGGGTTAGAAAAATGTTTCTTTTTATCAGAAAACTGAAAAACAGCAAGCCAGAGCTGTCTGTCCAAGCAACCTTACAGTTATATGTGCAATCTGCAAAATAAATTAATGCTGTTCATTCCCTTAGCTGTTTGTTTCAATCTTGTTTTTTCTGTTGGGTTGTTACACTTTGCACCTGTAACTTTTACTATATAATTATTTTCACTAACATAATAAACTATGATAGTTCTTTAACCTAAGAAATTAAATCCTGGCAACTTTAATCTAAATGTATTTCAGATCTTAGGTATTATTTTTAAACAGTGGGCTAAAAATGGATATAGTCACAGTCAGTTTTGTGGATAAACTATTTACTCTGCTATATGAAGTAAATATTTCTTTTCAGTTTTAAGCCTCTTCACAACAATATTATGTGCTTTCAAAAACTACTGTGTTTGGCTACCAGTTCTTCCAGATTTAGATAAGTTAGAATCAGATAAGGATATTGGAAGTTGCAGGTAACTAATGTTTGTAGACTGATTGGTCTTTATCCTGGTTCACTGGAGACAAAATTGATTTTCTTTATCCAGTATTATTGAGGGCAATCCTGGTTTCAATCTGCTTTGTGGAAGGAAGCTGACCCTTCTTACTTCTGAAAAGAAGCAATGAATTTTTTTTCCCATTTATGGAAAATTCCCCAAGGACGGGAGAAAATGTTTGCAAATTACAGAAGTAGACGAAAGCCGCTGGAATTATTTTATTATTATAATGGGGAACAATCTCTCAGTGACAAACAATGAGTTGAGTGGGAACAGATTTCTGCTCAGTGTAGTACAGAGGAAGAAGATAGAGGAAGGACATTGTGGCACCACACCTCAAATCTTATGTCCGGTTCTGGGCTTCTCACTGCAAAAAGGACATTAAAGTGCTGGAGCATGTCAAGAAAAGGGAAAGAGAGCTGCTGAAGGGTCTGGAGCACATCCTGTAAGGAATGGCTAAGGGAGTTGGGGGTGTTAAGCCTGGAAAAAAGGAGGCTCAAGGAGTCCTTTTCACTCTCTACAACTGCCTGAAATGAGAGTGTAGAGAAGTGGGAGTCAGCGTCTTCTGCCACGTCTGAAGTGCAAGGACAAGAGAAAATAATTCTCAGTTGTGCCAGGGGAAATTCAGATTAGATATCAGAAAAAATGTTTTCACTGAAAGTGAGATTAGGCTCTGGAATAATTTGCCTGGGGAGGTGGTGGGGTCATTGTCTCTGGAAGTGTTTAAGAGCTGTCCAGGTGTGGCACCTGAGGATATGATTTAGGGGTGACTATGGTGGTGTTGGGCTGATAGTCAGACTACATGATCTCGAAGGTCTCTTCCAACCTTGATGACTCTGTGACTCTGTGAAAATAATTTTCTATTTGGTTTCCTATATGGATAAGAGATACAAGAAAAATCTATACGTTTCAAATTGTTGCTTGGAGTGAAATCAGTATACAAAGAGAAGATGTGTATGTTTTAGCAGAAACCAGATATGACTGGCTAAAATATCTGAGGAAAAATAGGTTTCAGAAGCAGGTTTGATGCAAATAATTTTTGCTATTAGCCTGAGCTGATGGCTGGGGCAGACACAGAGAGATATCAGAAAAAGAGGAGATGTCAAGTACTTTCAGACTTTTGAAGGATATGCTTTACAAGACACTAAGTATTTTATCACTTATCATCTTGGAATTCTTTTCTTCATCTACTCCTGTATAGCTGCCAGAACAAAGACTCCCTAACCTTATCTGAAGCTTTTGGCCACTATTGTATCAGAAACTGCAAAAGGAAATCAGATCCAAGCAAGTCTTATACCAGCAATCAAAACTGGATATTTGAGTTTACACTTGGGCCTTGTTTGTCCTTCTACAACCTTTTCAGAAGCTCTGACACAACACAAAATTTGTAATTAATCCATGGGTGCATTTTCTTTCAGTTTCAAGAAGTAGTTAAAATAGCTATATTTATTTACTTGAAATATCAACAGCATGGAATTTGAAGAAATAAAACTACTGAGAACACTCAAAAAGGAAAAAAGGGTCCTTTGAAAGTCCCAGTGTGCTTTGCTGTTAATTTTGTGCAACAGATCATGGGAATATTTTATTGGATATACTCTCATTTTAAGAGAAGATCAGAAACTGGTAATCCAGCTCAAGAGTTTTGAGTCTATGGGGCTTTTTATTCTGCAATTAGAAATAGAAATCTAGCACTGAATTTACATACACTATGAGCATGAGAACGAGTACCTCAGAAGCTAACTAGAAATTAAAAGACATGGGATTTTTAAATGTATACTGAAGATTTTTTTTAAGTTAGAGATTAACTTAACTGAAGAGATACTGTGAAAAATTGCTAGATGGTTGTCAGTGAAGAGTCATTATGAAAATGAAGTAAAATTAATAAACACTGTATTACACTTTTCTTCTTTTAGTTTATTCACAATCAACACTTAATATCTGAAGTGAAAGCACGACTGATACTTGTATCAGAAGTCACTAAAGCTTACCTTGGTTTCTAAACCAATTTTATTTAAGTATTGTAAGATTTTCACTTTTTCTGCCTCAAACCTGTTACCGTCTAGAAGATGTATCTCTAGCAAAATCCAAAATACAACATATACTTTATTAATCTGGTGTAATTAGAGAAGATATTGCTTGAATTTTATTCTGAATGACTGATTTGGTGGAATACAGGTGAGGGTGACACATGACTGGAGTGAAGCCAGTGCTGAGGGACGCATAGTTTGGTAAGGATGGACTACAAAAGGAAGAATAGAGATTTGGCAGTCCATGAACCCTACAGGGCTACAGAGTTGACATTTAACAAAGAGAAAACCTCGAAAGAAGGTCTGAAAGAAATGGAACAGCTGGGAGTGCAATTAATTGACAAACATTAAATGTTGTGAATATTAAAATGTGTAGAAATATAGAAATAGCTATGTAGACAATAATATTCTTAATATGTGAGTATAATTTTGTTTTCAGCACTTTTATAGTATAGAAATATTTCAAATTATTATTTTTTACTTCTTTTTGCTGTTTTTAAACTCATTTATTTTGGTGCATAACTGAATTGCATGAGGCTTCATTGTCTGAAGCGATCTTTTAAAACAAGGATCCTTTCAGAGAAAAGTGTTTCCACTTTTGTTTTTTCCCAGAGCAAGATAACATTTTGTTACATCCTACTGATATAGATCAAAGATATGAAGGCACTGCAATTAGAATTATTAAAACTGATAACAGCAGCTGGTTTAACTCCTTCTACTTTGTATGTGTTTTCCTCCCATTCTCTGACAGTGTAAGAATTTGCTGTAGTCTTCCTTGCTGCCCTCAACTCTTCCTATAAACAAAACCATATTCAATCTGTGTTGCTGTGCTTAGGTCTTGCCAGTGATTTTTTTTTTAAGCCTGCAGCTGTTGTGGACCAATTTACAATTTGATGAAAATTTGGAAGATACAAAACCGGTTCACCACTGATGAAAAAAATTGCATTAATAAAATAGAAATACAAGGAGGTTTGAAGGATAAGGCAAGAAAACACCTAGTATATAAGTAATGTTTTTATATGTTTTTATATTCAATGATTTTAGCATCACTTCCACAGATTTAATCCACTGCAAATTATTTCATAATTTGGCTTTGAGAAGGATAACAAAGAATGAATTTGCTTCAAACTGCCTTTCATTTCCCCAGTTACCCTAGCCCAGACTGGATACATAATCAGGATTAGGAGGGAGGGAGCACTTAACCTTGAACATTTACAGCAGAAGTTGAATGGTAACAAAAGTATAAATTATTATTAAATGCCCTCTGGGGATATCAGGCAGAACTCATTACAGAGAGGTTCTGCACCTGTAGCAGATACATGCAACACATGCAAACAACTTCCATGCCAGCTCATTCCTAGTCAAACCAAGAGTTCACAAGATACATAAATCATAGGTTCTGGATCCCTGCTGCTTGTTAGAAATACAAAAATTATGTAAAAAAGAAGCACAGAAAGGATGATATAGAAAGTTTATTTCAGAGTGATGCTATATTTACTTATTATCACAAATGTATGTTATTTAAGTTACAAATGTTACAAATGTTACTTAGTCAAGTATTGAAAAAAAAGTTATAATAATAATATTGAAAGGAATTCCTGAAACGAAAAGCTTTTTTCATAAGAAATAAAACCTGCCTGAAATGCCTGAATACCAAAATCTGGATCAAAAGCAAGTTTATTCTGTGACCTTTTAGTATTGTTAAATAGGAAAGGAAATAATATTTTCAAAATGCAGGGACATTTTCTAAAAGCACCTTGAAAAGTCTACACATATCATAAGCCAAATTGTCTATTTTGCATGATGAAAACTGTTATATAAAAGTTTAGAGTTTTCTTTAAAAAACAAAAGACAGGATCACATCATAATCTAGAGGCAGAACTGAATGATACATGCTACATAATCAAAGATGCTGCACTTAAAATCTTTTACCATTTTATGAAAATAGTGATGCAAAAAGGCAATTAGAGTGATCAAGGTGAGATCATGATAGATTTCCAGCAACTGTCTTAACTGCGGCTTTAAATATATATTTGAAGTAATCAAAACAGCATGTATTTGAAACGATTTTTTCAGTCTTGGCCACTGCTATACTAAAAAACTCATCTTCCTCTTAGAAGGTTTTCTGGTTGAAATCTTCTCTGTACACAGGTAACAGAGAAGTTTTTTTTTCTTAAAACCTTAAAGTACCCATAAATAAAATAATGCTTTATAGACTACATGAGACTCAATAAGAAATCAAGACTCTAAAGGCATTTATGGCTCCTAATGATTGTCTCATGCTGGGGCTTTTACAAGTCTGACAATAATAAACCTTTCATTACACATTCTTGATCAGGTATCTTGTCTATACATATGGAATTTACAAACACATACACACAATAGACTAACATTAGAGATAGTTAAAGGCCAAACAACCTGTTAAATAACCAGAAATATAACTGAATAACCAGGACCAAAGTTCTGCACAGACAAGATTAATCATAGGCTACTAACCCATGAATGAAGTGTTTTCTGTTCAATTCAAAAATTGCTCTGCAATGTACTTGAATCAATTAAAAAACTGGAAGCAATAGCTTCAATTCTCTTGGCCTCAGTGATCTGCAGTAACTTCCTTAGCCACGTGAGTATTCTGAATTTATAGTTATTAATATTAATGTTTAAAACTTTAAAACTGAGATATGCAGAATTGCAGTAACAACAGCCATTAAACAACCTATAAAGACTAGTATAATTGTTACCCTGAAAGTTTTCAGGGCTATGTTTGCTTATTCCAACACATAAGTTACAGCAATCAGAGCAGAGCTGGCAGGAGACAGGCAGTACTACACACACACCCCATAAACTAGCATGCATTGAATACAGCAGCAATGTACCCCTGAGCAGAGTCACCCACCCACGCCTTGGTCACTATTACTAACTGTGTAGCCAGCATGTACAAGAGGGAAGTGACCCTTCCCCTCTGTCTGGTACTTGCAGGACCTTGTCTGGGTTATCATGTTCAGTTTTGGTCTTATTACAGAAGTACATTGTCATTCTGAAGTGAGTCTGTGAAAAGGTGACCAAGATGGCGAGGGGACTGGAGAACATAACGCATAAGGAGAGATTGAGAGCTCAGCCTGCACAGCTTAGAGTAGAAAAAATTAAGAAGAAATTTTGTGGCTGAATAAAACTACTTAATGGCACGATACCAAGAAGATGGAGCCCAGGCTGTTCTCAGAGAGGGATGGTTTTGGCTGATCCTGTGTTTCCCAAGTGGGAACGGGCAGTTTTGAGTAGTTATTAGCAATTTGTTTATCACAAGATAAACACTGAAACAGTTAGCCGAGAGGAGTTATGGAAACATTGTGATGTCCTTGGAGGGAGGTGTTCAATACTGCACATGGCCCAGAACAACCTGATATTAAACATAATGTCTTGGAGTAGGGGCTTGGTATAGGTGACATCTAGACATCTCTTTCAATATAAATTACAATTCTGTGATTCTGCTGGTGAACTGATTCTGATTCTAATACCGTAAACACTATCAAGATTATTAGAGCTTAAAAGCTAAATAAATATCTTTCCTCTTTCTGACTCTTCCATGTGTGACCCTTTGAATACCCAGCAAAGTCTCGTCACATGCCCAACACAGATATTTTTCCTTTCTATTCCTATAAAAGCCTTGTGCTTTCTGTGCAACAGTTGTTCCTGTCTCCTGGTTCAAACTCGAGAGTTCTGTACCTGTCAGTGAGCTCAGAATCCACATAATATGCTTAAAGTCAAAATTCTGCTGAGGAATTTGCTCTTGGAAAGCACTGCCAGTGCTCCATAACCTTCATGCCAACAGATATGAGCATCCTTCGTTGTAAGCTGTGTATTGTGGTGCCTCCATAAGGACCATCTTTGCCTTGATCAGAGGTACACCTCAAGGTATAGCAACACTTCAGTCTAGGTGTCTAGGTCATAAGAGCAAATTTCATTTAGGAACAGGCATTGGGGGGAAAAAAAATAATTTTCTTTCTCCTGCTGTGGAAAGTCTTCTGTACTCGTAATGGTGTTAGGCCTTTTGATCCCCCACAGAATCTGATTTCAGGGGAATACTGGCACATAAAACCTTACAATGGGTCTATGAACACATCTGTCTTCCAAACCAGCTTTTGCTGGTGGTGGCTTGTGTATTAACCCTGCGAGGTCTCTGACATACAGAGTGTCCACTTCGCTGTGGCAATACCTGTCTCTGTCACTGGAAAGCATGGTACCTCAGTAGCTGAATAATTACGGAATCGCACAACAGGTTAGGTTGGAAGGAACCACAAGGGGTCATTTGGTCCAACCTCCCTGTTCAAGCAGGGTCATCCTAGAGCCCACGGCACGGCACTGCGTCCAGACGGTTCTTGAGTATCTCCATCAGGGGAGACTCCACAGCCTTTCTGGGCAATCGCACAGGAAAGGAGTTCTTCAAGGGGAACTTCCTGTGCAGCCTGTGCTCCTGTCCGTTGCCTCTTGTCCTACGGCTTGGCAGCACGGCGCAGAGCCTGGCTCCCTGATGCCCGTTCCCGCACTGCGGCTCCCCGCAGACGGCGATGTCGGAGCCCCGAGCTCCGCCGGCCCCGCTGAGGGGAGCGCGCGCCCGCCCGCCCCGTGTTTACCCCGAGCCCCCGCCCCCCTGACGTCACGGCCACGCCGGTGACGTCAGGAGGGCCCGGGCGGCGCCCGGCGGGTGGCGGGGGGGCGCCCCCAAGATGGCGGACCAGATCCCGCTGCGCC
This sequence comes from Anthoscopus minutus, assembly GCA_013399455.1. NCBI lineage: Eukaryota > Metazoa > Chordata > Aves > Passeriformes > Paridae > Anthoscopus > Anthoscopus minutus. The sequence continues at coordinate 18,488 of VWYI01044959.1, forward strand.
CGGTGCCGCGCAGTGCCCAGCGCAGGGCGGCCTATTACAGCAGCGCCGCCGCGGCGCAGCGGCACAGCAGGTACGGGCAGGGTCGGCGCGGCGGCCGCTGCCCCTCTCCTTCCCCTCTCCTTCCTCTGNGGACGGGCTGCGGTGGCGGCGGGAGGATGCGCAGGGCGCCCTCGGCCCGGCTGCTCCTGGCGCCGGCCCCGCACCCGCGGATGCGGCCTTCCCTCCCCCGGCCCCGCCGCCCGCAACTCCGCGCAACTCGGATCCCTTGCCGAAAGCTGACTTAGGAGCGGGATGCCCGCGACGGGGGCTTTGTTGGGTGCTAGCGCGGACACCATTCCTGAGCGTGGGAATTAAAATAAACTTCAGTTTTTCTAAAAGATACACTATTGGGCTTAATTAAGCTGGAGAAGGCGGTTTAAAGGTGTGCCATCAAATTGTTTCAAGGCAAAAATTGAACGTCACTTTTCTTCCCATTATCCTGAATAATTTCTAGGTATACTGTTGTTGTGAGTGAGGAAAAACTTTGCTCCAAAATTTTGGTATCTCCATTGGATAGCACTCTTACAGTGGATTATGTGATTACAGTTAGTTCTTACAGGTTTCTTCCCTCTTTTGGTTATTGTAGAACATTATCTGTGGATGGAAGGACTGGAGGGAGCAATTGTAGGATCTTAAGTAAATGGACTTGCTAAGAACAGAATAGTTGGTGCTCTTGTTCTAGTTCAAATACAGTGATAAATCTCTTTCATAATGAATAAAAGGTATTTGCTTCTTTGTCTGGATGAGATAAACTACATTGCATTGTCTTGATTCTTAAACTAGACAAAGGGTTTTTTTATCATTTTGTCCTACAAACAAGTTTGTTGGACAATCTGCCATAGTATTAGCCTTCTCCATCTCAATAATATTTGAATGTCTGACGATTTGTAGTAGGTTTGTCCTCTGTCTTGAGGTAGGGCAGTGTCATCATCCCTAACCCTGTTCCTTAGAGAATTGAATCAGAGAACACTCTCACTAAAATCTGCTTCTCAGTAGGTGTTGTACTTGGGAATAAAGAGGATTTGCTAGGCAAAAACTTAGTCCAGACTATGAAAGGTATTGGGAGTTCTGCTTTAAGTTAACCAGGAGTGTTCTGGTGATTTGAAAAATGCTGTAGATGTGATGTTTGCAGTCTAATTGAAGATGTGAGTGCAGGTGTTATTGTGGTTCTTTAGACAAACTGTTCCAATTGTGGCTTTTTAAGTAGACTGGGCAAGCTGTAGAAGCTAGCACGGAACTACCAACTCAGTACAGTTTTGCTTCTTGCCCTCTGATCAACATTGCCCTCCAAAGATTGTGGATTACATTCCTTCCAGTTTAGATGACATCTTTCAGAGTTATGATCTTTCCTAATCTCTCTATTTAACATAGTGATCCTTCACAAAAGCAATTATTTATGGTTTTCATTACTTTTCTGCAACTTCTTGTAGGTACATAAAAGCTTTAAAAATTGTCAGGCTCATTTATTGCATTTGCTCATTTTTGATCACTTGATTAATAAATTGCTTATTTGAACTCTGAGAATTAGAATACTTACCCCAGCCTCTTCACTCACTTTATTGGTTTTATTTTTCTTAGTGTGAGGTTGTTCACTCTCCTTTAAGAACACCTTATCTTAGATTTGTGAGAGCACCTCTGGAAAGTATCCCATGGACCTGCAATAAAAATATTGGAATACTCTTGTAGAGTCTACCACAGCTGTTTTGTGTAGAGTGAAAGGGGAAATACAGCAGTGCAGATAGTCGAATTACAACTTGTAAGTCTTATGGCTCTTAAGCTTGTAATTGAACTACAGTTTCTGTGTCTTTATGAGTGATTCATCCTGCTTTTCTAATCTTTATCTTCAGCACAGACTCTGAAGAAGCCTTGCATTCCTGTGGAAACTGCAGCAAAGGTCCTGATGTCAGATAATTAGGAGAATGTTGAAGTGAAGTCACTGAGGTCTCTGATATGCAGAAACCTATCATGTGCATGTATGCTTGAGGATTTTGCCTAAAAGGGTGTAATACATATCTCTGAAGATGTCTAGAAACAAACAAGTATTAAAATATACTGGAGTTGGTGTGTCAGGTTTAATCCAATGCTGTTGTTTCTGGACCTTCAAGAGTTTTTGACTTGCTGTGATTTATTTCTTCAGTGAAGAATTTAGAGTTGTTTGGAAGTCTTATACACATGTCCTTATTATACATGTGGTAGTGTTTTTAACTCTAATGAATTGTCCTGCTGCTGTGAAACATCAGTTAATACAACTCATCAGTTGCTAACCTTTATTGGCCTTGCAACTAATTTGTAGGATAACTTCTTTTGCTGGAGCTAAGCAGTCTTGTAGGAGTCTTTGCCAGTGTTGCTGTAGCTCACTTTGCAGTGCAGAGGACAAAGACTTTCATACTCGGTGTTTGTTCATAGTGCTCTTTGTGTTTTGAGATTTATTTAGACAGACTGATAGTGCATATTTTAAAGCTGGAATATGTTTTCCCACACACACCTAAAAAAACTTCAATAATATGCACACTTCTGTATAAAATTGTGGCCAGCTTAGAATTGTGAAATGTTCTAGGATGTACTTTATATATAAATAAACATGGCAATTTTAATGTATTTTATCTATTCATACTATATGTGTTAAGGCCTGTTTAAAACAAAAAATTAAAAGTACATATTAAATATTACCTATGGTTCAATGAACACATGCATCCTGTTCTGGTTTTATTTCTGATGTTTAGCTCAACTTATTACTTTTGCAGTAGAAGATCCGTTTTTATATTTTCTGTCATCTCTCCCTGCCTCAGATGGACAGAGAACTATTTGTGGGCTGATGTTAATGATTAGGGAAATCTATCTTGGAGGAAAAGGTTATTCACCTTAAAATTAATTTGAAAAATCCTTGCTATTGTTTAGTATATACAACTTAGCATAGTTGTAAAAGGGCTTGGGGAAAAAGCTGATTAGTTCAGCATTTGTTTCATCACCATGTCCTTCAGCTTGAAGGTTGTTGTCTACAGGAAAATAATTGCTGCTTTTTGTTTACATGGTGAGGGAGAAAGAGGACCAGTGTACATTCAGGTACACCTTAAATGTGCAGAGGCTTGTTCTCATCTGTTTGACTTGTGTTTGTTGTCATCAACCACAAAGTAATCAACTGCTGAGCACAGGAAGGAAGTTGGCTGTGCTGTGCCTGTGCTGTCATATGAGGTTGGTGGCAGGAAAACAAGAAGCCTGGTGGAATTTTGAAGCTGATAAGGAACTAAGCAGTAGTCAACTGTCATTTATCCATAAGCAAAATACCTGGTTTATTCAGGTGTTCTATGCTTGCTGCTGTCAGTGTATGATTGTATTTGACTTAATAGGGCTGAAGTGAGAGGTATTGGGACTCCTGAGCTGGTACCAGAAAATCACATTTTTCTAGTTCTCTCTTATGTGACATAAATTTCCTTGCACTCCAGATATTCATAAAGGTGGTGTCATGAAAGATGCCAAGTCACTGGAAGGAAATCTATTGTATGATTGTTTATGGTGTGGGTCACAGTAGTGTATTTATGAATGGCACAACTGGATATATTAGGATATACCCTTGTGGCAGAGCAAGCTGTGGAACAGATCAACTACTTGTTGCTTGTCTTTGCAGTTTGCCACTGCAGAGTAACTTTGTTTTAAGGTAACTGACTATACTGTTACTTTTTAATTCTTTTGTGTCATTAGCAAGTAAGAAAACTGCACAAAAAAGAAAAAATAACCAAATAATAGGATAATGTTTCTTTTGTACAGGTCAATGCAGTGTGCTTGTTTCTTAACAATTTGTGAACTGTAGCTTATTTAAGGTGATATGTATAATTGAAAAAAATGAAATTTGTTCCAGACAAAGGGGAATGGAAGTCTGCCGAACTTGAAGTTCAATAAAAATTCACATTGTTCCCTAATACTTAGAAATCTCAAAACAATTTTTGTAGTACACAGAAAATAAGGTGATTTAATGTAGTAATACTGTTCTAATGTTTTTCATTTGAATGAAAGTTGTTCCCAGCAATCTTGTAGTCCTTATGGTTTTGATTTCTCAGGGTATTTGTCTAGGTTCTACAGTGAACCACCAAAATAGAGATAAAAATGTCAACAGATAATACTTAAGGCATATACTGTAATTCTGTAGGTGTTTTTTTTCATTCTGACATAGTCTGATGTAAACTTTGTTAGAACATCTTGATTCTCCCTGCTTTTCAGTTGTTTGTTAGAATTGTGTCCTAATTCTAAATGACAATGTGATTTTCGCAGTCTAGATGTTCTTCGTATTCCAGTAATTTTTGATATGTCATGTGTAATAACTAAGAATAATGTCTCCAAATAACAAAAAAGATTATTTGGTAAGTCCATGTAACAATCAGAGCTTTTAGGACCTAATATCTCTTGTAGAAAAATGGCGTTCTCAGAAAGTTCACAACTTATATTGCTAGAAGTGTGGGTCTGGAAAGCCTTGCAAAATGTCCATCATTGTTCAAAACCCCCAAATATTGATACATATCAGTGGAGTTTACCCATTGAATGGACTATATGCAGTGTATTTTGTACAGTTTTCTGAAATGCTACTAGTTCCTATGAATCTCCTTCCCTGTGTATTTCAGAATGTTTATAACAAAAGTTCTTATAGTATCTGGGCAGAATTGTACAGCTTTGAATTTCATCTTCTCCCCCACACACCTGTTAATTGAATGGCTCTACATATTTCATCCTGAAAACGAGCTTGAAAATGATGGATGAAACTGAATGACTGACAATATTGGCATTAATTTGAATTTTAATATAGTTTCTGCGATAAAACATTCCAAAGATGGAACTGAATTTACTTTTGAACATCTGTGTTTTAAAACTGCTGTTGCAAAGTGACAGTACCTTCTTCAAACATCTGTTGTTTGACCAGAAGCAATAACTTGTTAAGTCCATAAATATCTATGTTACTTTTTTTTTTTTTTGTAGAAATAGCATTGTTAATGCTAATCATTCTGCTACTCTGGACACAATCACAGAAACTCCTGGAAGTTAAGTAGCTGTGAGGGTGTGTGGGAGTGGGTACTGCTTATTAATTCTCCATACTGTACTGGCACACCTGCACTTCCTTGTGAACAAAACTCCTAACATCGTCCTAGTTCCTGTGGTGCTTCCTTTAAATCAGAGCTCCTGATTGTTTTTCCTCTGTGACAAGCAAACAGGAATAATAGCAAAATGGATGCACAGTTACAGATGAGTCTTCTGTCTCTGTAGGACAGAAATCTTTGCTGGAGGTAGCGAAGTGATGTATTGATACATCCCAGTGAGATGTATCAGTAATTGCTGTGATACCAAAAGTTGCAAATGTTACAGATTCCTGTAATACTTGCTAGAAATGTCATGAACCCTGAATGACTAAATATGTTGTGCCTGGGAAGTGTTTCAGGCTACAAGTGCTGATATATAGATGTTGTAGTGTATTGGGAATGAGAACACATTAAATTACATACCTGTATGTTGCGCTGATGTATTAAAATATATATAATACATCTCTGTCTTTTGTTTCAGCATAAAGAGGAAAAGATCAAATGCAATGTAAAGAAATCTCACTTGAATAGTCTTTAGGAGGGTTACCTGTACTGTTATGCCATTCTTACAAAGTGGATCAATCATGTATGTCCTTCATTCTTTTCCAGGAGAACTCTTACCCTTCCCTTTTTTACAGACTTCACCTGAAATTCAAAGTGTTTGTCTCTTTTTCATTAAAAAATATCAACACTGATGTCACTGTCTTGCAGTGCAGGGCATACTGCCCTTTGTTTATTAGCCTTTCCTGGATTGTGGTTTTGGACAGAGATTTGCCCCTGTTATTTGGAGCTAAGTCACAGAGTGACTTAGGCTTAGTCTTAGATCCCATCTCTGAATTCTGCTTCTTCCAACAGGGTTGTTTGTATGGCAGCTTTGTATTTGGAATGTTGTTTTTGTGTAGTGGTGGTTGAATTGGGTCTGTTTTCAAGATCTCAAGTCATGAAGTACCTCTAGTTTTTAGAAAAAGGAATAGTTTGTGTATTCCCATTCCTGGACTGTATTTTGTTTTCTTTGCTGAAGACTTTATTTATAGGTCTGCTGTTTGGGACTGACACCTGATTTAGGATAGGTGCAGATTCTGGGGCTTCTGCCTGGGACGAAGGTCCAAGAAGTTTGATGTGTAAGTCTTGAAAAATAGTCTTGGTATATGTTAATATTTTCAGACCTTTAATGCAGTATGTGTTTCACTGTTAGGTTCTGGGGCTTTTACTTTTCAGAGCAAAGTTTAATGATTCAGTGATGCAGGTAGACATATGATGCGTGTATAAAGTTGCTCACATTAGCAACTGTGAAATTATTTTACAATGACACTTTCATTGGTGCCATACCTGAAAAGCAGTTTGTCATATTTTATCTGCAGATGCAAATTTAGATGATATAGGAACTTTAAGTGATTTTACTAAAAAAGTGATTTTTAATTGCAGTTCTTTAACTTGGCATTGTGTGGAACTGTGCATTTGAAAAATGTTGTTTTTATGTTTTTCTTTTCACTAGTAATGATCTTTAATGCCAAGATAGGTTTACAGATAATTTTTAGCTGTAACTATAACAGTAACTATCCTGATCTAAAGTGTTTTAATCATTAGGCAAAAAAAAAAGTTTGAGAACTTCAAATTACTATTGCAGATGTTACTGTTGTTTGCATGAGCACAAGTGACTGCATGCTTAAGCTATTATTTTTGCATGCCTTCCTGGTTTATATCTGTAGTATTTAAATACAGTGATTTGTATTGCATGGGCAGGCATTTGGATTGCTAAGAACGGGGAGAGAAAACAATTGATTGGGCTACAATGTCAATAACAATACCCAGTGACAGTGATAAAATGGCCCCGTTGTTCTGATCAATGACATACCCTACTAATTAAAAATAGGGTTCTGCTGAATGTAGATGATGTTTCCTAAGGTCCTGCTGTGTATTTAGGTATTTCTGGTATCTATTTGTTAAATACAGAGACTCACTCATCTTGTCATGGGTTGAGAAAGATCTTGTGTTAAGGTATACATAGTGCTTGGTAAGGTGAGCTAGGGGTTATAAAGATGGGTGCCTTTTATCATGGAGGCTTCATTACATATCTTCTCAATTTTCTTCTTCTGTATATTGTTCTAATAAGAAAGTGTGGTGTAGGGGAGGGAGAAGGCAAATAGCATTCACAATATTTTATTTTTGTAGGTGTGTGGTGGAACCTGTAGTTTTACTATCTAATTTAAGCAATTTTTTTAAAGCTACTGATGAAAGGGAGCTGCTGTGGTAATAAGTTTCTATTATGCTTGTAGACTTTTATCTCAACAGATATAAAGGTTTTTCCCTTAGTTCTGCAAGGCTCAAGATAGCGGCTTTGCGTTTGTTTGGATTTTTGTTTGTTTTGTTTGGTTGGTTTTAGGGTGGATTTTTTTGTTGTTGTTTCTTGTTTGTTTGTTCTTTTATTTTTTTGTAGTAGTAGTTCAACAATGCTGCCATGTGGTTTTCCATTTTATCTCTCTGTATCATTTGGGGATAGGGGGCAATGATTTATTTGGTCTTATTGCAGAGTTTGGTCTTACTCATCTTGACACAGTCAGTAATAAACTTGCCTGCATACAGTAGTAGAAGTACTTTTTCCTTCTATTTTGTTGTCCAGTGGATAAACATGCACTATTGTGAGATTGTACTAAGTTTTCAAAGATCCTGAATGTAAACGTTCCGCTCTACAAATATCCAGCATCCTTAAAAGCTGTTAGTATTAATTGTGGTTACTCCATAAAAATTTGTAATAGCATTCTTTTGTGTTGAGTGAACAAGGACCTGTGTTCAGAGACTTCCCAAGTAACACTGATTAGGTTTGTACTTGCATTAGAGGCACAGCTGAAACTGAATAGGCACATAGAGTGGCAAGTTCTAATCAATTAAAAAAACTTCCAGAATAGCTTTTCTGAGTTTTTTAGGAAGAGGTTGAAGGAAATCCTTTAAATTTTGTACATTTAGCTGTAGGAGATTTTTCCATTTTCAACTTCTATTGTAATCTAGAAACAGCATGATTGCTTTGTAGTTTAACAGAATTTACTGTTGTGTGAAGCACAGAGGTGTTTGAAATTAGAGGGGAAATGTAACTTCTAATTCTTAGAAATGAAGGGTAATATTTGAGGAAAATAAGTATTTGTCATTTGATTTTTCTTGGGTAACTTTCTAGCAAAGCAATTTGCTTTATGGATATATTAGTTATTTGATTAAGAGGAAGGATTACATGAAAATACATTATAGTATAAACATGGTTATGGATGAATGTGCCTTGCTGTATACAATTCATGCAGCTGCAGCTTCCTGGGAAATTTTAATTTGTTTGAGGGCATGATCTGGACAGTTTTGTCAGTGATACAGGCAGTCTACTGCAGTTGCTGATTTGGTGGTTCATCCTTTAAAAAGCAATTCTTGCTCTTTGTATGGATATACCTGTCACTTCATTTTTTGTCCTGCTTCTCTACAATTTGACAGAATCCTCCTTTATCCTCAGGCTTGGAAAGTGTTCACCTAGGTTGGAGGTAGAGCAGGATAGGGTATGGGTGAGATTGTACAGCTTATTCTGTCCTCTGCCAGAGGGAGTCATGTGGCTGCCACAGCCACTCAGCCAAATCACCAGCTCTTGGCAGGATGGGACGTGGTGGC
>VWYI01044969.1:0-48195 GCA_013399455.1 Anthoscopus minutus
TTTTTTTTTCATTTTAGAATTCTGATACGGTGTTGCTGAACTTACACTGTCATATTGCAGTAGATTGTAGGAAGAAAACAAATATTCTTTATGTAATCACCTTCTTTCTGTATGCCAAATCCTCTGTTCACTATGAGTTGGTCACCACTAGAATCGGGATCACTTTGGGTGACATAGCTGTACACTGCTTGGACTAAAACTAAGTACTTAATGCTGGCAGTAAACGCCAGAGCAGTAAGTGAAAAGTCTGCTGTGTCCAGAACAGGCATGCCAGGAGCAGGAGTGAAAATACACATCAGGGCAGTGAGGGCAGCAGGTCAGGAGCACATCATCATCACCTTTCTTTTGAGTCCAGCTGAGAGACTACCCAGGTACACCTGAAGTCTAGCAGGACCAGAGGCTGATTCTGATATATAGGAATGCTCTTATTCAGTTGCTTTAGATACCTACATCTGTGCCTACATTTTCAACTTGGAGTCCTGTATCTTAACTAAAACCTGCACCATACTTTTATACATTGTAAAACAGTGGAGTATTTGGTCAGAGAGGTAACACTCCATACCATCTAACAGGTCAGTGATGTATTCTCTTCCTATAATTTGTATTAAGCCCAGTGGTTGACTAGAACAGCAAGCAGGAGACAAACACATCATTAACACTGTTTCATAGTCAAGGATGTTCACAACGAGTGGATCTCTTGCCTTTGTCTCCCAGGGAGATTGCTTAGAGTCACCTTGGCCACTGAGTGACAAAATGTAAAAGGTTCTTTGCCATGATGGAGACAAGTAAGAGTTTTATATGAAGCTATTCACAAACAATTTCTGTTGGAAAACCAGAAGTCCTGATTTACTTGACCTTTCAGGTGTTTAGAAGGGTGCAGTAGTGGTTACTGAAATTGTGGCACATAAGCAGTGGCAAATTAGCAACTTACAGAAGAAGAAGTAAACACCTCTGAAGGGTCTCTGTTTTCTCAAATGTTGAAAGTTAACTGGGTATTTTACAAGAATCTGAAGCATATAAAAGCAGGAAAGGACAGATGTGTGAAAAAGGACTGGATAAACTAAAGGAAACTCTACCTCATTCTTCTCTAAAGGTTTTGTAGAAGCACAATTAAGTGCTCCTAATGGCATTGTTACGTACTGACCATCTGGCATGAAAGAAGCACTATATTTGTATGTCTATAAATCTTGTAAGAACTGTATTTTGCTGGCAGTAGAAACAGTCTATACTATTTGCAGTTTTCCTCATCAAATCTGTAATTATGCAATGTTTCTGTCTCCAATAAAGGAATTTAATTGGCACCTGTTTGTGGCATGTTATGAAATCATCAGTGTTGAGTACAGCTAAGTAAGTGTAATTATCCCATAGATGGGAGCTGCTATGAAATAAATTCTTTAAGGCTGAATTAAAAGGAAAAAAAAAACCCTCATGAATGAAGTGTGGCATGTAAGAACAGCAAAGCAAGGATCAAGTGGCAGACATGCACCTACCCTGCCAAGACTGGAGCCTGAGCCAGTTATCTCACTTTCAGTAAAATGCTGGACAAATTAAGCAGCAAAAGTACCTACCTGCTAACTATGTAGTCATGAAACAATTTTTAATATGCCAGGACTGTGTAGCAGTGATTGAATACAGTTCCCATTCTAAGGGTTTGGGAGTGATGAAGTCAAGGGAGAGAATGCCAGAAAACAGCTTTATACTTGGAGCACTTACTTCACTGGGCATTTTTGAACAGTCATTACTCTGAAGTATGTCAACCAGTGGGAAACCTTTTGAAGAAGGAAAGTACTGAAAGTGAGTGTCATTAAAATCTTGACATTTGCCATGTGTGGTGGCTATATTTACAAAAAAACTTTATGTATTCCCCCTTACCAGTGCAGGGAATACTGTGATTGATGGTAGTACTGATCCATCCTGTGGTAAAGTAAACATCAGGGTACATTTTCCACCTGGTTTGGTTCTTGGTGACTTCAGAGAAAGCTGGCATGGATACAGGACACTTTAAAGAAGCTGTAGCTAGGTAAGTTCTAAGAGTAATTAATTATTACTAGGAGAATGAACCTAAAAGGTCAGAATCTGACTTTTCCTGTGTCTTGGCCTCTCCCCATTTCATCCTAAGGGAACCTTTCTTAACTGGAAGTCTAGCTTGAGCTCCAGCTTTCAAAGCTCACCTATCCTAAGTAGTAATAAGCTGAGAACTGATCATACAAGGTGCTGAATGGGCTTCACAGACTGTGTCTTTTAGCAAAAATTTTGAGACTTTTTGGTTTTCCTCCCATTTGAAACATCTCAGTAACTAGCAATAGCTCTGACCAATAAAGCACTTGCAGTGTCACCACCAGCACTGTGTTTGGGCTGGAGAGTACCAGTTCTGAGGACTTTCATCCACGATACAAACTCTTGTGAAGCTGTTGTGACCAAGACTTTAATCCAGGATACAAACTCTTGTAAAGTTGCTGTTTCCAAAAAAAAGCCTAACCCACAGTTTTAAAATAATACAGTGAGAAAGCAAAGCAGAAAGCAAGTAATCTGCACCGTGTTCATATAAAGAGGGCGTGAAAACAAAATTTGAGGATTGCATAGGAAGAATTATAAATACCAGTTTTAAGTGTATCAACAGAAGTGTTGAATTGAAGCTTTTCTTCTCCCTTTAATTTTGCTCAGTGTTTTCATACTGTGGCATCACAGTGATGATTTTTAACAGCTGCTGCTGAATTACCCCATTGGCCAAGAAGAGCAGAATTTTCTATAGCAGTACCTTTGTTGTCCTGGATGCTTCTCCAGTGACAAACTTGGAAAAGAAGATACAAGACTGTGGAAGGTGTGTCCACTACTCTCTCTCCTTAAGGACTGATTTTTAATGCCCAGTAAGAGAATGTTTGTGGTGCTTCACCTGCAGGTGACACTATATTGTAACTGTACTGATTAGGGATTTTAAATTCTGAGCATTCAAGGAAATTGTTCTTCTGAAATTATTTCAGAATAACCTCTGTTTATTAACACTCCTTATTTGCACATCATGTAATTATTTCAGAAGATTCAGCTTTGGTTTATTCAAGCTCTTAGTGGTATGTAAACAATTTTCCTTAACTTTGATGGTGGTGTAAGTTAACCCTTTTTTTAAAGTGATGTAAAGAAAACTCATAAACAAAGAAAGGATCCTAACCAAACTGAGTATTTGTGAGATAAATAGATAATTACCTAACCCTAAAGGAGGAACACAATAAAATATTTCAAAAGACTGTAAAGTACACCCACATTTTAAATTTCAACACTTCATAAGTAATGTAATATTTAAAGTTGTCTTATTGAGTTACCAGCTACTTGTGTAAGTAAGGCACATGTGCATATTCACAGCATACAAGACACAGCCTTTCAAAGAAAAGGCTGATTGAGTCAGGACTGATTTACTGTGTGGGATGCTCAGGAGCAGACCAGCCATCCTCAGTACACAGTGAGTGTTCAGGGAACTTCCAGGGCCTGCCCAGAGGCAGATTCAGGCAAAGCCCTGGTCTAGATGGGGCCTGGGCAGGTGAAGCTGTGGCATGATCTGGAATTGTGTGCTTTGCAGGATTGTTATATGTGAGCGAGCTGATTTTGTATCTGTCCTTTATAGATGTGCAAATTAAAAACATGCTGGGAGGCTGCCACTGCCAGAAACACCATCCCCTGTAAAACAGCCAGGGCAATTCTGACACTCATTTTGACAGGGATGAAATTCATCTACTGTGCCACACCACAGTCTTAAAATAGACAGTGACTGTTGTAGATAGGTAAAGCCTTATAAAATAAGAGCCTTGTTGCCCTTCTAAAGTCATAGTTCAGGCCTGCTACTAGTTCCTGTGAGAAAGGAATTTGCCCCTGTGTCAAGAAAGACTTCTACCCATGTAAAACATCCTCTGTCCAGGAGACAAGAATATAAACACCCTTAGAGAGGAGTTTTTGACAGACACATACACTAGCAGCAACTAACCAATGCACTAAGTTGCAATAAATTACTAGCCAATTGGAATTAAACATGATGCCTTTAGAATATGAGCTGTGAAGAATAAAGACTGGCTATTGTGCATGAAGAAAGAGGTGTCTTGTCCGTCTCTATTGCAACATGTGACTTAGCTGCCTTTTAGGTGACATTTAGGTGTCACATAAAGGCGACATTCACAAATATTGTCACCAAGCAGAGCCAGTGGAAACAGCAGTTTCATCAGAGACTACCACTGCTATTAGCTTGAGATGACTTCTGTGCTCTGAGTGTGATGGAGAAAATGGCTCCACTCCTTTCCAGCTGCCCCATCCCTGACCTTCCTTCTGTGGCACTGCTGGCACTATAGCCCTTGCAGGGTGACCAGGTACCTGCTTGGCCACAGGAAGGCAAAAGCACGTGTCCAGATGCCAGACATAGGAAGAGAAGGGCTGCTCTCTTACTCACAGCAGCATTTGTAAGGATCTGAAGCCAGTTCACAAATCAACCCCTATGAAACATCAGGATTTGAGCATATCCCAGGTGCTAGACACTTTTATTGTGGCTCATAAACTTTAATGCACCAGACCTTGCTTAAGTCATTGCTGAATTCTGGGTTGGTTTTTTTTTTCTAACCTTCCTTTAGCTCATACCAGCCTTGAGTGAATGTAATATTTGCTTTGCTGTGGAGTCCCAGGCTGAATAAGAAAGGACCTGCTGAAGACTTTGTATCTTCGTCATGAGGGTGTGTCTGAAAACTGACTAGAGCAGGCAGTGGAAAACACGCCCATCTATTTAGGAAACCTTAATGCTTTAAAATTTGCAGAAAAGTGTCACAGATCAGCCTACTGTCCTAGGATTTCTTACCTCTAGGGATGAGGTTTTGACCGTCCTGTTGTTCTGGATCCTCACAGCTACGAATAACATTGCTTTTAAATGCTCATAACCTTCATATCATTCCCATCCACTACTGCAGAATCTATCCTTGTATCATACAAAGAACAGAAAATTCTACACACAATACAAAACAGAAGTTTGCCAGGTGTTTATATTCTTGTCTTGAAAGGGCATTCCCACAAATACCAACCTGTAAACATAACTGTTAGTGCCAGTACCCTTGGCTACTCCCTCTTTTTGCAGGTAAAATATTTTTATGGCTCTTGAGGAAAAAGAAGTCGAGTCTGATCTAAATTCAAGGTTAGAAATACGCTCCAATCCCAGATACCAATCCCATTTCCATGAAGGATTCTCCCTTTGAAGGAGTAGGTCAGTCACTCAGCAGTGGGGGTATATCCCACCTGTCCTCAATTTGTTGTAATCAAAATGTTTACTTTGCTGTCAGGTGGCAGCAATGGCCACACATTTCCACTTGCAAAGTCATTATTTGGCTTGTGAAGCTGAGAGGAGAATTGGTTATCCAGGGCACGTTGCCTTGCTAAACAGAATGACATTTCCCTTTGCTCCGTTTTTGTATCTTCATCATCACTGCCTCTGTTAGGCTGGGAGGTGCTAATTGCTGCTGTCAGGTGAGCCACTAATCCAAAGTTCTTCAGATTTCTCAATGGCTGTGCCAAGGATTTCTCACACTGCTGAGTTTGTAGCCTCTGTGTGAGCTAAGGTGCGAAGCAAAGAAAGTTGGTGTTGTGCATGTTTTCCTGAAGGACCAAAGAAACACAATTTTGGGAGTGTAGGCTTTGCTTGCATAGCACACTGGAAGAATTCTGATTGAGGAATCTTTGCCTTTTGGTCCCATCACATTCCTGAAATAAGGCTTCTTTTTAAAAAAATAAGCCAGTTGAAGACATAGTATTACCTTACTTGATTGCCTGTATTTTTGTGGTCATGGAAGGAATCCAGTGAGACCCTAAATGCTGCACTTTTCCCCCCTGTGCAGTATGATTTCCTTAAGAGGCAAAGCATTATTTATTTATTTATTTATTTGCTTCATTTTTTTTTACTTCAGGGTCTCCAGACTAAAATCTGCCAGCCTGGGCAGAGGCTTATTTAACAATACATGCATGAAAGCCTTGTAACTGAGACTGTTATTATGCATATGGACCATAACCCATCAGCACATTTTGGGGTCAGATGGCTGCCTGTTTTTGAGAGGTAAATGTTGATGAGCTCCTACCTTGAAATTTCTTACATCTACAGGCTGAATCTTAGAGCTTGATGTTGTCTATTAGCTCTCAGAGTCCCTTGGAAGGATTCCCTTATGCTGGTATAGCCAAGTGGCACAAAGGAAGATGCCTTATTCCACATTTCCTTCACATTTCAACAGAAAAATAAAATCAGTATCTCTGTTATTACCCATTTTTGCGTACGTGTAATATTGACAAGTTTTTAGCACTAAGGTAACACAGCCCAGAAGTTAAGAAAGATGTCAATAAGGGAAGATTTTAGCCTGAAAAAAGGGAAATTCTCCCAATTTTACAGGATAGGATCATATTAAAACCCCAACCTTATTTTCTGAACACGTGCATACCTCTGCCAAGCCTCACAGCCTTTTTATGGCAACTTTTTCCTGGAAAGAGAAGGTAGCATGAATAAGGCTTTATTATCTGTTACTGCAATTTAAGCAGCATGAAGGAGAGCCAATGTTTGACTCAGTGAAACTCTCATCAAATTATATATGAAGTTCAGGGCAAAATTCAACTTCTGTGGAGTTGTTTAACCTATTTCTCTCTGGTAAAACAGATATCCTCAGGAAAAATAATTTTGTGTTTGTGCAGAGCTGGTAGCCCGAAAGTGTTATGGTTTTAGTTTTAAAAAACAAAATTATGACCCACAGATAATCAGCAATCAACCAAGAATATTTTAGCAGTTACTACTTCATTCAGTCTTAAGATGACAATTTTGCGATCTATCACAGGAAAACTGAAAATCAAACTGCAATTACAGTAAATTGCAAAAAACAGGATGCCTTGTAATGATTTGTTTTTAAAAGACACTTCTTCTCTTGGTGTGCACAATACGCACTTCTCAGCAGCCCATAATATAAGTTTATCAGATAAGTGATTTTCTTTAGGGAAAAATTATAAGCAATCTGGAAAGGAAGAAGAGATTAGCAGCTATCCTTGGTCAGTTCCTTTCTGTGCCATTGAGCAAGAGAGGTAACCCTCCTAGCTCCTATTTTCCAGCTGTAAAATGGGGTAATAGCTCCCCAGAAACAGAGAGACTCCTGTGATGGTAAATGCATGACAGGCTGTATGATCCATGAGCAGTGGAGGACCATATGGTCCTGAAGACAGATTCCACCACAGCTTCCTTCTCCACATTAATTTGTAATAGCAGGCTTATTCTTTCAATTAAACCCTACAATCACATTTCTGCCAAGTTCAGTGTTGCCTCCATTTTCAGTAAAACTTCACAAGCTGGAACTCTGCCTACAGCTGACAGTGATATTTAAATGCAAGAAAAATCAAGCTTATGCATGGCCAAACCTTCTATAATCCCAGGCCTTGTCAGCCTCCAGTATGGATTCTGGTTTAAACA
Source organism: Anthoscopus minutus (assembly GCA_013399455.1). Lineage (NCBI taxonomy): Eukaryota > Metazoa > Chordata > Aves > Passeriformes > Paridae > Anthoscopus > Anthoscopus minutus. The sequence goes on from VWYI01044969.1 coordinate 7,457, forward strand.
AATAAACACACAGCTCATTTTCACCTACCCCTGAAAGAGTTTGCATTGCCTAAATGTTCTGCTCCGAGTCCCAGGTGATACCTTCTGGGATCATGAGTGTTCAGAATTAACTACACCAACATCAGGCATCTGGACACGATGCTATGTTTTTGCATAAGAGTATCTGCCCATTTTAACCCCTTCTCCTTTGTGCATGGGGACCAAACACATCTTGAACCTCAGGGGAGGAAGGCAAGTTGCAAGGAGGACTTTGGAGTCTATTCCAGAAAGCCAGGTTTCTATGCATGTCTAGTGGCCATAATTTTCGCTTATGCACTTTTCCTAATTGAGGACCAGCTGTTTTGCTTATACAAAGTTCTTTTATGTCACTAACCAGCACAGAGTAAAAAAATCCACACAGGTGAGACTTGAAGAATTTACTGTGTTTAGCTTTGTGATCTTGACCCAAACCCACACAACAGGGAAGCCCTGCAGCCATCTGTGGAAAAAACAACACTTCATTTACTGCTTCAGAGAGAAAACACGGACTTGAGCTGCAGTCCAGTGACTTATCCAAAGTTTTTCAGCTCCAAAACTGACTGGCTGCATGTGCAGCTCGTAACTGCAGGAGCCCTTTGGTGCATGTGTGTGTTAGTGAAGACTGGGCATTGTGGCCTCTTGCCTGGCCAGGTGTGGTCAGGCTGGCTCTGCTCACTGTGCCTGCAGGAGTGTCCCCTTCACAGGGAGATTATTCTACAGCTGCCTTCTTGCTCCTTTATGTGTCACCACAAGTGTTAAACTGACCAGATAATCTTTGTGTGTACAAGATGTAAGGTGGCTGAGACACACAGAGTAAGACCCACATTTGGCCTCTTCCTTCCTGCTCATGAATGAACTATTTTTGTTGTTTAAACACACAGTGTAATGCTGGTTTGCAAGAAAAAGGTGGGAAGAAAAGAACTAAAAAGGTTCTTCTGTGACCTCCACTGCAGAAGTAAGAGCTGGCATCTGCCCTGTAGCCACTGCAGTCAGTATCTATTACATTCATGTCTGTATCTTGTTCCTGCTTTTGCTTTTCCAGGTTAATGCGATTTTCAAATGCCTGAACTGCAGGAACATTTGTTCCCTGATAGAACAGTGAACTCCCAACTTTTCTTTGTTTAGCTTGTGCCTAAAACCCGCCTTGTCTCCAGCAATCCTGTTGTGATCCCTCTGATTTCCACAGGCAGAATGACTCTAGGTTCTTTATCACAATTCTAACCTTCTAAGCAAATTATTCTTTTAACTTGAGATGCCTGCTTGGCTCTTTCTTCTACCTGAAGAACCCATCAGGGGCTGAGTGCAGTTCTCCCTTCCCCTAGAAATTGTGGGGAATGAAAGAAGTTGTTTTTCATGCACAAAAGAAAACCAGAATAACCTTGCATATTTTAATGTTTATTTTAAGTTTGCAACAGCTTCCTCCTAGTAAATACAAGACCACAAAGAGAACAGCAAAGCCTCTGTGAGGAGGCAATGGAATCAACCTTCAGCCCTGCTTACAACCCAAGTGTGACACACTGTGCTCTTGTGCCTGTGCTTAGGAGCATTTCATCAGTGCAGACAGACAGCTGCAGATCTGCCAGTGAAGCTGCATTTGGTGCTTATGCACTAAAACCATACCTGGCCACAGCCCTGCACAGGAAAAGTTGTACAAGGAAAAGCTCTTTTTTTTTTTCCCCCCCCTAGAACAACGGAGTCATTTGGGGCTTCAGTTGGCACAGCTATGCTGGGGAAATCACAATTCACCATGCTCCTAGTTGGCATTGCTGTTAGCAGAAGTTTGGAACGGAGTCCTAGTCTCACAGGACTCTCATAGCTCAGGAAGAACAGATTGCCTTTAAACTTACTGATCCCAGGCGACTCGGGTCTTTGGTGTTTTCTTGACAGCCCTGGGAGCTTGTGTGAGCTAGAACAGGCTTTGCAGAGCTTTTGTAATGTACCATGATTTGTTTTAAACTAGAATATCCTTCCTTCATCTGTAACTGCTTCTGCCACATTACTTTTTGGAGCAGAGTGGAGTACCTCTCCAGAAGGTAATTTGAAATCATTTTTGCTTTAACCCATTACCACTTATTTATCTGATATGAGAAGTTTGCTATAGGTTAGGAAATTGGGTCTTGTTCTGGTTACCTTCCCAGCTTTAAATGGGGTGCCTCCAAACAAAAAAATATTCTTTCCCCTGCCATCCAGCACCCTGTCCTCTTAAAAAAAAAAAAAAGGCAAAACCAAATACAGAGAACAGAGGTAGTGTATTTCAACATGAAACCTTCTATATTGGTCCTGCCAAGAAACACAACAGTATTAATTAATTTTGTACTTATTTAAAAGCTTTAGTACCGTGTGCCTTCCAAACCAAACAAAAACCAATATAAAATTCCTCTTATACTGAAATAATGTACAAAGGGGAGCATTTGGGATGGTCTACCTAAGCGTGGACCACAACCATCATCATCTTAATCCCAAGACTGCTACCTTGTAAGTTTATTTTCTTAACCACATTCTCTATTTTTTCATTACTACTCCCCAGATTATTACCAGCAGTATTCAGAGCCACAACAAAGTAATTTTTAATTCTTTGCTGTTTGTATTTAAGCCAAATTCAGCCTTTCTGATGGCCTGTTCAGTGACATTTTCCTGCTGGGAGGATGCTCTTGGCAGACATAGGGTGGGGTTGCTGCTCTTGAACCCTCCGTGCTTGTCTGCCAGAAAGGTGATGGATTGGCCAAGTATCTTTGCAAGGCTGTGTGTCAGAGCTGAGTCAATGTGAAGGTGCCTGTCAGGAGCACATTCCTCCACTTATGTCTCTTCATCCCACTGGGAGCCCTGTCCAAGGGCCACCACTCTTTTCTTGAGTAGAAGCAGCAGCCACTAACACACTGGGACAAATTTTCCACCACAGTCTGTCCTGCCGTATTGCTCTCAATTCAACCTGGCCAGTGGATGGCTGAGATCTGGTCCATGACGAAGTTGTGCTCATATCTTCTCCTGGAAATGCTGGCAGGAAAATCTGATTGCAGGCTGCAAGGCTCTGGGAAGAGGGAAAGAGGTGGGGGTAGAACAGAGTCAAAGTCAAAGCTGTTAGAAAGGCTCAGGCCCAGGGCCATGTGTTCTCATAACACATATTGGGAGAGTCACTGTTCTAGGCAGCAGTGAATAGTTATCTGGGCTACAGGATATTAAACAAAGGGAATCCCAGAGTCTCAAGGAGAACACACCTGAATTTGAGTTATTTAATTCTAATTTTTATTTCATTCTCCTCTTTCTGTTATTTATGAGGAAAACCAGTTTTATTAATTTACAAAAAGCTAGGAGTCATTAGCATGCTAATTATACAGTTTAAGTTGACTTTTGAATTAGTAATAAAGCCAAAATCAAGAGCCAGGTCTTAGAACCCTTCAGAACAACCTTAAAATTCCTAAGGATATTTTGCAAAATAATGACCTTCAGCTTCACATTAACACTTCATTTCAAACTGAGTCCTCCTCCCACCAGTGGCAATGCTGACCACTTCTCTTCCTCAGGTTCTTGGAGTGTTCTTGGGTGCAGATGAGTGGGGGAAGATGCTTGCCTCAGAGATTACTCCCTTTCATATCAGTGGCTCAGAGTGGTAAAGGGGCCAGTGTTGCCAAAGGCTTGGGACCACAAACTGTAAAGACCAGCTTTATAGTTTGCCTGTGTCTGAAATAAACACCAGAGAGAGATTAATGCTGTAATATTTCAGGGCAAAATTAATTGCATAATTATACAAATATTACAGGAAAGCTGGTTCTCACAATATTTCCAGGCTGAAGAAATTAGCTAGGGACGCATACCGAACTTACAGACCTATTTTCTGGAAAACCACAGTGCTTTAACCAATAATTCAAAGCAGAATTGTTTCTGGTGGCCGCGGGGATGGTGCTGCTGGATTGCAGGAATCCCGCAGCCGAGGCTCCCTTTGGAAAAGAGCTGTTGTCGCATCCTTCCCAAAGCAGCCTTTTATTAGTAAGCAATAGATGGCGCTCAGTTTCCACTTGTCCGACGCCGTCAGGCAGAAAATGTATTTGAAGTAATTAGGGCTGCGAAATAACACTTAAAAGGGTTACTGCTGAAGTTGATGAAAGTGTGTGGGCATGGAGAGGCAGGAGCGCCAAGATGCTTCACCAGCTGGAGAAGTCTTAGGTGAGATAGTCTGGCTGCCAGAACAGGCTGCCAAGATAGTCAGAGGGAAGGAGCCAGGAACTGGAGAACGATTTGCAAATTCTTGAGAACAGCTATCGCGATCCCCGAGCTGGCTGGGTCAGGTAATGCCTGTCATTATCAACGATTGAGGATCCCAGGCCAGACATGTTAAAATTCCGCTTGGGATTCTCAGTCTAGTTGGTTTGTCACAAACTCCCCTGTGATTAACCCATTCCCCAGCTCGGGATATGCTGGAGCTGTGTCAGATGGAGTGAGGCTGGGCTGGCAGAAGCACAGAGAAGGGCTTCAGCAACTTTCTCCTGCTGCCTCATCACCTCATGGCTCTTGGCTTTTGCAGGTGTGGGGGGCAGACACAGCCATTTTTCACGTGAAGCAGGAGGGGCAGGGAAGAAGCTTCCCTACAGAATTCTGTGCTGATTTTTGGTGGCAGCAGGGAGCACCTTCACAGTGTAGGGCTCAGACCCTGCAGTTTTCATTGCAGTCTTTTTCTTTTGTGTGATAGCTCAGCAGCCCAAAGGTGATGGGTACAGGTGAGGAAAAGGACAGGAACAGCTTATTGCAATAGCAAATCACTCTTGTGCATACTGTGGAAATTATATTCATGAGAGGAGATGTTGTTCTGCTGGGAGCTGGAGCACAGCTGGTGCCATATGGCCTTCCCTATCCTGCTCTGATAGCTATCCTCACCTGGCCACTCTGAGCAGCTGCCCAAAGCCCCCTCATGGATTCCTTAATGCTGTGCATTCTGCTCTCATGCAGGATCATGCCCTAGATCCCTGCTTTTTAAGGTACAGACATGGAGTTACTTAGAAAGATGTGGAGTGTGTTTGCCATGACTAGCTGGGGGGTGTTTCACATGCTAGGCAGCTGTGGGTACCACAGTCCCTCAAACGCTTTGCCAAAATCAGATATATCATGAAAACCTTTAACAAACCAGTTTTCTTAAACAGTTTCCCACTCCCAACGTACCTAAACATACCTTGCAGGGCTCCTGTTTTTTCATCATGGAAAAATCTGTTTCTGCATTTCCCAGAAGGTTTCTCCTCAGAGATATTTTGCATAATGGAGTGAGCTAAGTCAGAGTGTTTTGTGGATGATGGCTGCACTGTGCATGCTTGGCAGTACACTGGCTTCTTTATTAGGTGGGCAGGAGCTGGCACTGCAGGAGTCAGCACGAGTAAGGGAGGGCAAAAAGAAAAGGAGTAGCCCAAAAAATGAAATCCTGGCCACAAGGATGTGAATGAGGCATGGAAGATATATAGAAACACAGTGTCAAAGCAAGGAACACAGCAAATTTTGCCCAGAGACACACCATTTGAAAATTAAAAGCAAAATGGAAATCTTGTATTAACTTTACAAAATCACCAAAACTTGTCAGAGCTGACCCTGGGTTGCTCATCAGGAAGAACCAGGCTGTGACTTGCCTTGTCTGAGAAAAGGCATCCTGGTTTATGGGGCCCATCTGGACTCTCAGTCCTGCATCCTCCAAGCCAACTGAATATTACAAGAGTTAACAACCTTTCTGAATAATGCCCAGTGTTTTGGAATAACACCATTCATTAGTTTGGTACCATTAAAGCAAATTTTGTGCTTGAAATGTGTAGCATCAAAGTTTAAATGTGGAAGCTCTTTCGTGCCTCTCCTTACCTCTTGTTCTTTGATAGTGCCTTTCACCAAGAAATTCCCTTCTTTCCCTGCTTCTCTAGCAGAACTCATCTTTACACCAGTGGTGTGCAAATGACTGCACCTCTGTTCAAAGAGCTAATTAGAGGTGGTGTGGTTATTATTATTACTGCTGTTACTACCACTACTGCTGCTGTAATGGTATCTCTGCAGTACTTTGCAAAAGAAAACATTGCCATAGACTGAAGTTAAAGAGAGTTAAAGGAGTCCTCCTGCCACCCACCCTCTGTTTCCTACTTGTGCTTGCAAAGCTGTCTTCTAGCAACACTCAGAAAGGGCCGCCTGTCTTTTTTGGCAAAAATTTAAAAGCCCCAATGCCAAAGGCAGCTAAAGGCTCTTCAGGGGCAGAGTTTTGCTTGTGAAGACACCAAGAAGACTGTGGTGCTTATCTAAGGTTATAAGACTTGTCTGATGTTAAATGCAGGCCACTGCACATCATTTACCAGCCTGTGGTTTCAGGAGCTCTGCTGCAGGGTTTGGGAATGCTCCTCTTCAAGCTGGCAGCTTGTGATGTTCTGAGGGGTGAAGAGGTGGCTGCTGCCACCAAGCAGCAGTGTGCTCCTCTGCTTTTTCATATCACCAGACAAAAGGTGTACAGACCAGAGACTCAGACCCATAAATCTGGTGTAATTAAAACACTGAATATTAATTTTTAAAAGTACTCTGAACTTAAAAAGGCTCTGAAATAGATATTAAAAAACCCCAACCTCACGGAGTTTTCAATTACTGCTAAATGAAGCAATAAATGCACATACAGTCAGTGATGTATTTTAATTATTATTCTGGGCTTCTGCCTTATTAGTAATGTACACTGGCTGGTGAGTGCAACAAGCTGCAAGAATCAGAAAGGATTCTCCAGTGTCTCCCTTCTTCCAGAAGGTGTTGCTATTATACAGCTCTGCAACAGACTCACAGAGTCGTGTAGAAAGCACAGTGGAATAAAATGTGGTAAGGCTGGATAAAAAATGTAAACCATACTAAGTATATAGAATTCAGTCACAAGGATTTCTATTATGCAGGGGAAAGAGAGCCTTTAGTGTAGTATGTGTCCACAGTATAAATAGTTCAGCAAAATGTAAACACCAAATATTTCCATCGGAGTCCTTTGCAACCTCACATACAGTAGCTCTACTTTTCTTTTTCATTAAGGACTTCTTTTAATAAAGAGGCTTTTGTGGACTGAATTGGGAAAAATAGCAGCCACCTGTAACTTTTTTTAAACCTAACAGTACATACAGTACATCTATCAAAAGCGAAGGAATTTGAAACCTGCAGACTTTTTAAAGAAGCAAGTTCCACACATGATATAAAACAAATGCCATGTGTGCACCAAGCCAAGCAAATTAACAAAAGGGCAGGGGCACATCCAATATTACTTAAATAACTCAGGCTTAATAATGGGGTCTTTTCACACAAGCTCACAAAAGCTAAAATGTACTTAAGAAGAAAAACATGCATTTTTATTGTGTTGTGTGGCAAGAAACCTGATTTTTTAAATTGTTATTATTTTTTATTAAAAGCTATTAGCCTAAGCCCATGAATTCTCTGTGGGGTTTTGAGGGTGAATGTAGCACCTTGGTGTAGAGCTGTTCTCTGTGAATAAAGGGGAGGGATTGGTTTTCCTGGACCACTATGTATTGCTGGTCTGCCAGAAGTATTCTAGGCATCACAGAAGTCGACTGAGTGTTGCTTTGTTTGCTATCAGTGCTCAGGGAGAAGCCAAGTGTATGTGGGTGCAGAGAGTGATGCAGTGAGAGCCTGGTTTGTGGAGAAGCAGAACTTGTTCTGTTACTGTGAGAGCCAGTTTGGTGTCTTTGGATGCTCAGCAGTTCTGTGTGACAAAACTGTGAAACATTTCCAAAGGTAGCACCTTTAGATTGGGGCAAGTGTATTCAGTTAAATCATGCTTCAGAGTTAGCAAGTCCCTTATTTTTCACAGCCCCAGATAACTCATAAAACCCCTAGCATGACCTTTCAGCTTCAGCTCTCGTGGCTGGTGTGCTCGTGGTGAGCTGTGGTGGTGCTATGTGGAGATCTGGAGTCACTAGGGTTTCCTGACAGAGGAAAAAAGGTATTTTTAACATGATCATGCTAATGTTTTTCAGTTCAGTAGAGAGTGACAAAGAGACAGGACAAAAAGATACCACAAGGTGACTAAGGTAGAAAATTTAAAATTACGTGTTGGTTGATATAAACAGTTCTTTGTACAGAACTGTCAGGGCCTTTCTTGGTTGGCTTTGAATAAGCAATACAACATGTCACATTTTGCTTTTCCTGTTGTCCTTCGTTTAAACTTCTCCATTTCCCGTGGCCACATCCACATTAAAAGGTCTTGTGCATAAAATATTTGTCATCCTTCCGCACAGAAAACAAAGGATCTCTACCACAGATCCAGTAGAGATGATCTTCTGTCCCCATGATACAGAACTCTGCCTGAATACAGCATTTAAAAATCCTTTTGACTCCAGCCCTGTCTGATTGTGTTCAGCCAGAGATTAAATACTGAGATATTGCTGTGCCAGTGCTATGCTTGCCAGGTATCTGGAGCTGTTCATGGCTTGCTCTGTGTCTCAGGTGTTACTGAGGCTTCTGCACCAACTGCTCAAATGCAATTGGCATTCAAGACATTCCAGAAATGCTCCAGAAACTCTCCAGGTGACATTTTGCCAAAGCTAGGGGCCAAAGGTGTGAACAAGAGCCACCTGCACCCACCAGAGACTGTCACAGTAGGGTAACCTTGAGCAAACAGCTAGGCTTTATTATGGTCCCTTTGTGCTTCCGTAGTGTCAGCCAAGATTTTCCCTCTAGTTAAAAGTGCTTTGCAATCATTAACAACTTCAAGATTCAAGATTTTTGTTTCCCTTTGGAATACACAAAGATATGTCAGAGAAACTGAGATGACCAAGAATCACAAAGTCACACCAAGGATGCGAATAGAAATTAGTTCCCACTTCTCCTTTTTCCAGCCATGGGGTTTTGTTCTAATTTATTCTCAGTGATCTCCTATTGTCTTGCCATGAAATAAGAGCTCTTTGAGACAGAGGACATCACCTCTCTTTTTGCCTGTTATAGGCCTCACTAATTGCTCCCTGTAGGGACATAATGAGTGTCCTGAGCATTACTGTTGGGTTGGACTTTCAGCTCTTTGGCCGTGTGCTTTCAGTGCACTTGAATTAGAGCCTGAACCTTGATTCAGCTCTGAATGGAACAGTTCAGGTGTACAACCAGGTCACCCTGGGCCCAGCAGCTAAGTGATGCAGCTGTGGTGCTGGGATGCCTGATTCCATTGTGATTCCTCGGTTTTGCTGGTCATTTTGGAAATATGTGTCTCCATGTGCAGGTCACTGTGGCCTTTCCAGTTTACCTGAAGTGTGCCTATTATGGCTGCTGTCTGCTGTCCTACTAAAAAGAGACTTCTCTTTAAAGTATTTTTGATGTACAAATTGCATCATGATATATCTGTCAATCTAAATAATTTAGTGTACTATATGTGTTTGCACATCAGCCAGTGTAACTAAACTGGTGGCTCTGCAGCTGGTTGAAATTTGGTTGTTTTTTGTAAGTGTACTTATTTTTATTTTTTATCACTTTTAAAAACAAACAATTTTAGTTTTAACTAAGAAATAAATGTCCCCTAGCTTCTCACCACATAAAAATGCATTAAAAATACAAGGAAAAGGAGAAAATCCAACAGTTAAAATTGCTTTAAATTGAAGACTCTTTAAAGAGCAGAACAGTTATTTGCAAAATGCTCTGATTTTTAAAGAAAAAACCCAAACCCAGTAGTTTTTTAATAACAAAACAGCCTTCAGGATAAAACACTGTAACCAGCTTTCCTCCACTGCTATCTACACTGGTGCTGTTTTCCCTGACCTGGCTCTACATTACCTGCCTGCCTGGAGATGCAAGGAGCAGCCTCGGATCAAATAGGCATTACTGGCACTTTGTAACAATCCTTTTAAAGAAAACAGACAGGGTGAGCATTTCAAAGTCCTCTTCTGGACAACTGAGTCACTGGATCAGTCAGATTTCCAAACAACTTCCAATCTACCTGTAGCAATAAAAATGGGCCCTTTTGAATAGGCCAGGAAAGGAGCAATCCCTGATCTCCAGTTTAACCAGCTCAGGTCGCTGTGGAAGCCAAAGGAAAACAATTGCATCACACAGGGATTTATTATTATTATTCTTATTATTATATTTTCTTTTGGTCTCCTGTGCAAGGAAGGGCAGGCCATGCAGAAGTCATCAAGCTGCAATCTGTAAGGATTTGTTTTGCTCAGTGCTGAGCAATCTGGTCAGACGCCAGCAGTCGGCCACTGAACCTGGCGTGTCCTAGTGCCAGCTGCGTGTGGCCTCAGTCTGCTGGTCACTCACTGACACTGTGTGGTTTTGTAGGCACAGTCACTGACACTGTGTGGTTTTGTAGGCAATCTGGACTTTAACAGGGCTTCTCTGGGGCTCTTCCCCTGGTAGTTTCAAACACAGCCCTCACAGACAGTAGGTGAGACCCATCATGCTCTCCCTCCCTAAGCCTTCGCCCTTGTGGCACCTGTAGCAGGGCACAGGCAGAAGTCAGCTCCTGCTGCTGCCCTCCCTATCCCATCCTGACTAGGGGAGCTTCTTTTGTGGCAGGGAGGGAGGAAGGGAAACCAGGAGGAAATTCAGCTATGATTTTCAATAAACAGACAAATTTTGCTGGGGAAATGGCCCATACGTGGCTTGCTGGCTGGATTCAGCAGGAGAGCCTGCAGTTAATCAGCTCTGCCTTTGCCACTAGGTTTCACAGCAGCTGGAGCCACATCCCAGAGGAGGCACAGATGATTCAGCTGCTGGACAAACAAGGAATTAACACAATAATATTAAGCAAGAAATATCACCATGAGCTCCTTCTTCTTTGCCCTCTTCCTTTCATCCCTTTATGCAAAGTTGTATTAAAAACAGACCTTGGCTGGTGGTTTAGAGAGGAACATTTAACATGGGAAGCTGGATAATTGGGAGTAGTGTCAGGGCTTCTTTTGGCCAGGGCACAGTTGGGAAGGAGGCAGCAGAGTCTGTTCTGCTGTGCTGGGTGCTCATGCATGGCCAGAAGCCCTTCCCAGCTCCAGTTTTTTGGCATGCTAGGCTGGAGAGAGCTCTTTGTGTGTAGCCACGGCTGTGTTTTTCAGGGAAGGCTGGGGGCAGCCCAAGCAGGAGTGTGCATCTCCTCCTTCTGTGCCCTGAGGGCAGAAGACAAGGGATGGGGGCACCCTGGGCAGCTCAGGATAGTCAGGTGTGCCACAGCATCACTTCATCCCAGTGGGGAGAAACCTTCCTGAGCCTGGGAGAGAGCCCTGAGGGAACTGGCTCCTTCCCTTCACTGTCCCAGCATTGCCCCTTCATAAGCAATGGCTGAAGTCTGCTCAAGGCCAAGACAGTGTTAGTGGGAAGCTGAAAAACCTGGGAGTACATGGTTCCTTCACTGGCTTGTAGGATTTCAGTGCACCAGGGATCCAGACTGCTCTTTGACCCAGAAAAACTTCTTTGGCTGGTAAAGAATATCTCAGGGTTGGGAAAAAGGCATAAGAGGGACACCTGGCATTCCTGCTCAATCCTGACAAGTAAACAACAGATAAAGTACCTGAATATTGTCTGCACTTAGGTGATCCAAGGTGGGAAAAAGGGGAGAAGGTTGCTGTTGTCATCCAGTTAAAAGTGCCCAGGCAGCACTAAGATGAAATCCTATGCTGTATTTTCATAGATCAGCCCACCATGTCAGCCAAGAGTGAAATGTGGGACCTTTGAAGGGCGTGCATTATCCCCCACAGTCAGAAGGAAATTATTTGGGATTGTCGTTGTCCCTCACTATTCCTTGGTATAATTTAATGCTCCCATTTCAACAGTGCCCTGAGGCTTTGATGAAGAACAGGCAATGAGCTGGAGTGCAGTCAGCCTGCTCTTGCTCTTACTGCAGTTGTAGCCTGTCACTGGAGAAATCACCTTCCCTTCACATACTCTTCTTCACCTATCAGCCTCAGTACTTATTTTTAATTTTTTAAATTTTTTTTTTAAATTTATTATAGTCCAGTATGTGCTTCTGGAGATGCAAACTCCAGAGCAGATGCTGACTGGTATGGGTGGCAGAAAGTAGATGGGGAAAATAATATTGTTCTTTATCTAGAACGATACAATTTTAAAAACTGCTATGTGTTCTTTACATTTTACTCTTGTTCTGTAATGCCATTAGTAACAGATGTATATTTTGGAACTTACTACTTCCCTTTAGTTTACTCCCCTTGTTCCATCCACTCTGTTTATTATGTTTTATAGTTGTCACAGCCATTTGTTTTGCCCAGTCACTGATTTTGAGGTGAAATGTCCCAAACCTTGATCCTTTACCCAGTCAGTGCCCTGGTAGAATGTGGATAGCAATAATCCAAGTGACCTCATGCAATTTCTGTAAGACAAAATTTTGCTTAATCCAGCCAGGAAAAAAACAAACAAACAAAAATCCCATAGAAATAATCAGAAGTAATTTTAAAAGAAGAAATCATTTTAAAAGAATAAAAATGTACCAGTACTTGTGTCACATCAACTAACAATGTTATTCTAGTGCAAGTCTCTAGTCTTCACTCTTAAATATTCAAAAAAGATTTCTCTTTCTACCACTAAAGATAAATATAGGTTATTCATGTCCCTAGGAATACATGAGTCCTCTGTTACAAGTAGCATGAAAAAAAATCTGAAATAAAGAAAATTCTATGAACGTATCTAGATTAAGGAAAGTGGGAAATTTGGATGTACAGGATAAAGAGCTTGAATCAGAAAACAATGAAGGAGATTGGGAGTATCAATTGTAAAGTCTTAATTTATTTTAAGAGATAAATAACTGGGGCTTTTATAATTGTTTACTCACCCCTAAAAAAACAACTATTGTGCAGAAGCCTATTGGATTTGTAAAAATGTTGGTTTTTTTTTTAAATTTACAAAGCATTTGTAAAGCATATGATCACTGTGGAATTATAATGCTCACAAACACCACCTCTTGAGGAAACTAAGTGTTAATATTTCCTAATTTAACAAGGAGAAATGGAGAATGAGGAGATTAGTCTCAGACTAGATTCTGAAAACAAAGTATTTCTGCTTCCTGTGCCATTGTCAGCAGGCATTAGTCCATGGAATGGAGATGTCCTTTCCACTACAGGAAATATAGGATGCAAAAAGACTTCCAGAGAAGTCACTGATGACTGCTCAAAGAAAATATCTACAGATGCTGTAAGCAGCAAGTACTTACACATCCAGTATTTGCCATATTTTGCTTTGCTCATATAAATTGATCCAATCTCCTGAATTCATGTAATTTTTCAATACACCATGCTGACTATTTTTAGTTTCCTAATTCACAAGTAAAGTTTGGAATCTTTACAACCCAGGTACTTGACAACCCAGGAACTCTTTCTCCTTGTGTTCTTCATTTGTTTGGTTTGGTGTTTTTGTTTTCTTTTCCCTCTCAGGTAGTATATTAAAGCTAATTAAATTGTTGCAAACTTTTTTGCAACTCAAGAAGTCAAACATTTAATTAAATTATGCAGTCAAGGGTCTGCTTCTTCCTTCCCTTGCATCTTAGTTAGCAACTTACAACTGCTGTGAGTATGTGAGCAGCTCTGATCCTGTAATATTTAGATGCTTACTTTCTCTAAGGGATTGTTCAGTGTCCAATGTGATGAAAAATCTGATTTCTTGTCTTCTCTGAGCAGGATAGGTGCTGGATGATCCTCCTCTCCCCTGGTAATAATTCATTGTCCTATTTAGAATGATTACATTTAGCTGAGTACATTTTAATCAAAGTTAGCATGAAAATAACTATCTTTTAAGTTAGACGTCCATGATTTTTTTTAATGGTAAATGTTGGAACAAATAGTATCCCATATTGGTTCTGTAATTAAGATATGCATATGTTGGCTCCAAAGATCTCTAATTAGATCTGTTTTGGGGATGCTGTTAGTGAGAAGATAATTGTATACAGTTGCTGCAGAGACAGTAGAAGAGCTTAATCTGAAGTACAAGGAAAGTTTAGAATAGTAGCTTTGGACTTCTATTTGTCCTGTGAGTTCTTATCCACAGAAACTACTGCAAGTGTGCATTATCCTACATGTTCTATTTGAAAAATGATGGATATTTATATTTTGGATATTGCTTTTCTACTCTGGGCTTCCTCTTCTTGATAAATCAGTGACAAGACTCCCACAGATTTTAATGGCGTGGTCTCAAGACCCAAATAATGAATACTGCTCCTGCTGAAAATGGCTTTCATTATGTAGTTTCTTTCATCCAAAGACTCCTGAAGCATCCCAGACCACATGAGCCAAGTTCAGCACCATGAGGGATTCTTAAGGCCAAAAAACTTTGTCAAAAAAGATACGTAGGTGTGTCAGTAAAAATCTCACATTGAAGATATTTGTTGATGTGATTTGTGTTGATGCCCTTTGTGGTGGTGGCATGTCAGAACCCAGGGATCAAGAAGCACGTGGGGATAAAAATACATTATTTCATGGAGCTTCCAGCCCCAGTGTACCAGAGCCTTGTGGCAGACTGCAGAAAAAGAGCAGTGGTGAGCTGGGTTAGACATACCAAGACAAAATGGCTATAGCCTGCCAATGACTAAAAGAGTAATTTTAAAATTATCCCTGGATGGATGCTGCCTGGTGTTGTGGGCAGGATTTGAAGGGATGCTTCCCGTCTGCATGCTGGCAGTCTTGCAAACAGCAAGAGTTAAACATTAGCAATCTGAGGGCAAGTCAAAATACACTCCCTGTCCGTAAATCAAAAAGTACTGCTTCAAACTCAGCCAAATCTGTCTGCTCCCTTATCCCCCACAATCACCATCATGATTACAGCAGCTGATTTTCCTCACACCCACCTCAGAGATTTCTGGGGGTTTTGGCCAGGTTTGCATCCCCATATGATTCAGCCTACTTTTACTTATGTTTAGCTCATTGTGTAATAAGTGAAGCTTACATAAGCTAGGGACTGTGGCTCCAGCTCCACAAACCTTCATCAAAAATAGGAGTTTGGAAGCAGAATAACAACTCATGTAATTTTTTCCTTTAGCGCCGATACAGAATCAACCGTCTTTGGACTAAATGCTCAGTTCTTTCAGATCTGTGAGGAATCATTAATTCCTACTCAACTAAGCTAATTTGCACCTTGCTGAAGGTCTGGTTCTCATCAATAAGTGTCTCAGTGTTGAGATCTTGACAGTAAAGAGTCAAAAAGAACAGGGATGGAATTTTGACACATTAAATTCACGGGGAACTTTCTCATTACCACCAGATAAACCCTCACCTTACCCCAGAACAACCAGCTATTCAAAGTAAAAGACAGACTCTGCTGTGTATCTCTGTTCCTGTCTTGAAACTGTTCCCACTAGAACAGCCAGCAGTCCCTGCTCCAACTCATTTTATCTGGAAAAGGTAAACAGAAGCCATCAGTTCCTCACAAGAAGAGGTTTGAGCATCTGACTGAACTGATACAAACTGCAATCAGTGAGCTACAGATGCATGGAACATTTCCACAGGGTGCAGACCATAGTAAGATTAACTGTGTTTCCCTAGCACCTTACCAGCCAGGGATGTGTTTCCTTGCAATAGGTATTGTAAAAATATAGAGTAAGAAAGCTTATGAAAAAGTCAATGCTATCTACAGGATACCTGCTAGCCTGAATGATGTTTTCTAAAGATCAAAATAATTCCACTGATATATTAAGGGGTGATGCTGTCTCTAATATGTGTATACATACACACTTTCAGTTGTTGGGCGAGTCTACCATTGCTGTTAGATTGATGTAGTGCTTCTGAAGTCAATAGTTATTGCAAAGTCATGGTCTTATATTTTATAAGACCAGTCTCTGGACTTATATTTTAAAAAATGTGTATTCTTGTAAATCCAGTGGGTTTTACTTCATGAAAATAAATTGATAAAAGCATGGCTAGTAATGAAGGAGTTAAAAAGTACAGTCCCAAAAGGACTGAGCGACAACCCAGGCAGTTTCTGTATTTAAGGATTTCTTTTTTCAGTGTCTCTGCACCTTCAAGTTTTTGTTGTTTATTTTGTTGGTTTTTTTTTCTTTTGCTTTTACAAGTTAATCTTTTCCATAATGGGACAAACACAAAGCCTTGGTTGGAAATCTCCCCCTAGCCTGTTGCAATATTTATAAAGCTGTGCTTTTTAAACATGCTGTGAGATGGGTTTAGTAAAACAAAAGGCATTATAATTTATTGTTCCAAGATTATTGATTCAATAAATTAACAATAATTTCCGTGGAAGGTAGGAGCCCTGGCACTATAAAAATTTATTTATCTGCACTTTAACTGGCATTGATTAGAGTATTCAAATTGTCTCAGTGCTATATAATTGCTCTTTATAGGTGGAATGTCCTCTGCTGTGCAGGAGACAGTAAAATAAACATTCAGCTAGAAGTGACAATGGCTCTTTTAAAAGCCAGGGTGGTTTTTTTGTGGTGTTTTTTCAGTTTTGTTTTTTGGAGTTTGTTTTTTTTTTGTAAGAGGGAAGAAAGAGTTTGTGTAATGCTTTACAAACACAGCCAGCTTTGGCCAAACTACCTTGCAACATTGCAAGGACAGACAAGTAAAAGACTGCTAAAGATTGCTATTGTTCTGAGAAGCACAAGGCATAAACCTAGCAGTGAAATCTTTGCATTTGACTGTATCCACTTGAAGAAGCCTTTTTCTGCTGTTGTTTTAAAGAGCCATTCTGTGTTGCAACGAAGTGCCAGGTGGAATTTTTTATTGCACGTGTTTTTCCTTTTCTCCCTTTTGTTTCTGAAGTGCCCACCGAACCTGTTTAAGGTAACTCTGAAGCTCTTGTAGATATGTTAATAATTCAATCAAAACAGGCCATACTTCCTGAGTCATATTTGCCAGGCAGGGCTGCTCAGGAAGGAGCGTTTTGCCACCGTGGAGAACAATAGCTGATTTAGTTCACAAGCAATTGTATTCTTCTTATGTAAAATACTTAAAGACAGTTACATTTTTCAGACACGGAGTTCTGACAGGTCTGTCTTCTGATACTTATGATAACCCTGCTTTTATTTTACAGCTCTGTTGATGGAAAAGATTAACAGCACCTTTTTCCTCTTTTGGTTTTAATACAACATCCAACTGGTAGAAATGTCACTTAGAACCACGAGCTTGCAATAATGAAAACAAATTATGCATCTTAGTAACCCAAGGTGGATGATTAATGCAGGCTTTAAATGATTGTTTGTGTTAAATTGTTCCTCCAAATGCAATTCAGGAATTTGAAGTTGTCAGATTAACTGCTGTATTTACTGGTCTGTTTGATTAGGTGAGCATAGTTTTATATTCCCTCTTGGAGACCTAAATAGCAACCATTTCCTACCAAAACAGCACACAAAACAAAGGCCCCATTCAGAGGACTATTCAGAGTGGGCAATGCTCTATAGCTCTTTGTATCCTGAAACAACATGGTTACTGAAGTGCCTCTGAAAGGTGAAACAAATTTTAAAAAGAAAATAATAATGACCATTATAATAATAGTTGGAATATGATGTTTTTGTCTAGAAGTAAATATATTCCATCATCAATTAATGGATTAATTTCACTAATGAGCCCAAAGACATCTCTCAGAGTCCTTTATGATTAATACTGTAAAATTTGTTTTAATGAATGCTTTTGAAAGGATGGCTAATATTCATTTGAAGCTGAAATCCACGCCACCAAAGTTTGTCCACTCTGGATGCTTTGCATGAACATCCATGGAGCTGAATTTTAATAAGTGTCCATAGGAAATGGATTCTAGGTTCGGACATTCAAATTTTTAACCAAAGTGAATTTTAATTTCTTCTTCTTTGGGACTTTTGCACCAGAAACTTGTTCATCAGAGACAATCAGGGTACAGAAATAATGTGTGTTCTTTCTCTTTTTACATTCAATAAGTGCATAATAAGCACAGCTTGAACTTTGATCATCACAGTTCAAACATCAAAACAAATGAAGTGTTTACAGTAGATTTTGATTAAAATTGCATAGTGTCTTTCTATGTCCAGATTAGATACCAAGAATTTTTCTCCTAGTTTGATGATAAGTGGTTTGTGCACCTTTCAAGAGCAGCTGGCTACCAGCTTTGCTGGGACAGTGGAAAAACACTGAGGAATAATAAATATTATTAATAACCTCTTGGTATTTCTGGGCAAAGACAACCTGATTGCCACATCATTCCTGAGAAGGGAGGGAAATCAAAGGACACAACATCCTTCACCTTCCCTTGATGCAATTTTTTTTATTCCTTTTGTTTGAGATAGGGTAGGGACCCAGATATCTGACCCACTGCAGGGTTTTCACTGGTATTTCTTTCTAGAAAAATAGGGTCCCTTTCTCATTCCTATGGCCACAGCTAGAGTTATACAACATGTGCAACGTGAGATTTAGAGAGATCAGAAAATATCTGCCTTCACAATTACTGGTTTGAGGGAACCAAGCATCACATGGGATGAATTCCAGTGAGATTCAGAGAGATTGTTATGCTGTTCCAGCTCAGAAGCTATAAAGTCTGTAGCGGTACTGAATCTAAAGCATCCTTGGTAAGAAGACAGCTACTGCATTTTACTCATCCTCATGGAGAGATCCATGATGTTCTGGCTGGTTAGCCAGAAGGTACAAAAAAATTGTATGAAGTTTTTGTGTCTCTGTGCCCTGGATTGCTAAAACCATATTGAAGCAGCAGACAACTGGAAAAATCTAAAGGATGAGTTCTTGGCTATGAGGACACAGGCTCCTTCTCCATAGATCTTTGAGTTATAGAGATCTTCAGAGGATGCTTCTGAATTCTCCTTTCCACAATATCAAGTGAATTGTGTTAGATGGCTGTCAAAAACAGGTGAACTACCCAGTCTGCTTCCCAGCCCCTGGCAGCAAGGAGACACAGCTGGGATGCTGAATGCATCATTACATCAGGAGTGACACAAGGATGGTACAACCAAGGGTAGCTGTAAGAGCTGGAAAAATGCTACTTGGAGAACATCCACAGGGTTCTCAGAGATGTCACAGACAGTGTGGGAAATGAGACACTCAGAGAGAAATGCTTACACTGAAACTGGTGACATGATTTGATGTGGTGATTCTGTGTCCATCTCAAGTGATAGATGGCTGATTGCAAAGGTGTAAGCAAAGGGAGGAGCTGCCTTCATCCAGTAGGAATGTTAGAGCCCTGGGGAAAAAACAGGTAATCTATTCATTACATTTCTTCTATTTCAAATAGGAATTTACAGCTCACAAGGGTTCATATTTCTAACAAAGAGATGAGTATATTTCAGAAAGTGGTGAACTATTTCTTCTCCTTTTCTTCAGTGCTTAGGGGAAGATGCTTGTACCAACCACACAGAGAAAAGCAGCCTGGGAAGCTGGACTGTGATTTTAGTTTGAAGGAAATATGGATCATAGGAAACAGCTCTGGTGTTGCCTTCTGCAATTTACATTTGAAGTAAAAGTATTTCACTTCAGTTGTGTTGCTAGAAGTGCTCCAAGCTGATATCAACTGGAGCAGCTGGATATCAATTCCATAAAAACCTGCCTTGGTCCCTGGAGTTCTCTCCTCTGAGGGCCAGATGCACCCATCCACTCTCTGGCTGAGCTTGCAAAATCTGCCTGAGTTTGTGTTTAAAGATGACCCTCATCCACTTTCTTTTATGTGGCAGTTTAATTATTAGCATATTTGTTTCCCCTTCCTTTTCCTTGATTGATTATTATATGTAAAACTTGGTCCTTACAGGGGCACCAGATCCTAATTCTCCACTTTGTTAAAGAATTGCCTGGCTGCAAAACATCCAACTATTGAAAATGCCTTTCTCTGGCAAAGCAAAACAAATCCCATCATACTGAAGACACTCAATTTCTGAAGGCTGTTCCACTAGAGCAGCCACCTCTGAACAGAGCTTAAATGATGTTCAAAGGCAGGTGGAACAACTCTGCAAATATGGAGCAAAACAAAAGTTGCACAGCCAATCTGACTTGCACTATTTTGACTGTATTAGCTGATTTTTATTTTATGTTGGATGTTGTATTGGGTATGCCTGGCAAGGTTTAGGTAGCAGGGGGGCTGCACAAGTGGCTTCTATGAGAAGCTGCTGAAGCTTCAGCCTTGTCTGATGCAGGCAATGCCAGCTGGTGAGGCCAAGATCCTCAAGAACGGTGGTAGCACCTCTGGGATAACAGGTTTGAGAAAAGGGAAAAAACCTGTATCAGTCACACAGAGGAGTGACAATATGTAAGAGCAACAGCTCTGCAGTCACTGATGAGAGCGAGGAAGGACAGGCAGGGGCTGCTCCAGGCACTGGAGCTGGAATTCCCGTGCCATGGTGAGGCAGCTGTGTCCCTGCAGCCCAGGGGGGACCCCACACTGGAGCAGCTGGATACCTAAAGGAGGCAGTGACCCTGTGGGAAGTCTGCCCTGGAGCAGCCCCTGGCAGGACCTGTGGAGACAGAAGCCCACGCTGGAACGGATTTGCTGGCTGGACTTGTGACCCTGTGGGGCCCGTGCTGGAGCAGCCCATTCCTGCAGGAACTTCCTCACCATGGAAAGTTCCTGAAGAACTGCAGCTTGTGGGAAGAACTCAAGCTGGACAAGTTCATGGGGGACTGTCTCCTGTGTGAGGGACTCCATGAAGGGGTGAGAAATTCTCCCCCTGAAGAAGAAGGAGCAGCAGGGAGAACGTGCAATAAATTACCAATGCCCATTCCTAGAATCCCTGCACCACTGTCAGGGTGGAGATAGAGAAATAGGGAGTGGAGTTAAGCCCTAGAGAAAGGGAGAGGTGGGGAGAAAGTGTTTTTAAAATTTGGTTTTATTTCTCACTACTACTTTTTACTACATTTTACTACATTACTCTGATTTGGTTGGCAATAAAATAAGCTAATTTCCTTGAGTCAAGTCTGTTTTTCCATTGACAGTAATTGGTGAGTCATCTTGCCCTGTCTTGATCTTGACCCATGAACCTTTTGTTGTATTTTTTCTCCTCTGTCCTACTGAGTAGTGGCTTTGGTGGACACCTGGATCCAGCCAGGGTCAACCCATCACATACATCAAAGCATTCAAAGATGACATAAGGACTTAACGATTTAAAAACCCGAAAGACAGACACATGTTATATAATGCAGTTTTTCAGTTAATTTCTTTCTCTGTATTGGGTATCTCTGATAGGACTAAGTGCCACAAAAGATGTCAGTCTCTAGGTCACAGGTGACACATATCCTCAATATCAGGGCTTGAGCCTGAATGCTCAGTGAGACCCACTGAAGTTCAGCACTCAGCTTCTGCTAAGTGTCATCATACCTTGGAAGCAATTTCCTTTGAAAATCCCAGCACGAAGGAACATCAAAGAGCAATGACTGAACATCATATGATTGTGAAATGAAAGAAGTAGGGAATATACAATGAAGGTTTTTTTTGGTTTTTTTGTTTTTTTTTCTGAAAGTTACCGTTAGCAGTAGAAAACATAGGGAAAAGTGGAGTCTAATATAGGTAACCTCAAAATATTTGTGGCTAAAACACTCAAAGCCTTTTTGTTTCAACAAAGTTCAGATTCTTTTTAAGGAAATACCATACTAATAAAAATGTTGGCTAGCAAAAATATCAAAATACTTCTGACACAGAAGTAACATCAAAAGTCTTTTGCCTAGCTAAAGATATACGGTTGTACATGAGGCAGAGCCAGAGGACTGAGTTGTTCCTAGAACTAAAATGGCAGGGATGATACCTTTCTCTGAAGATGTTAGTTACACTGGCAGCCAGAAGAGAAGATCCTACAACTGGATACTGTGCCCTTTGCAGAAGATCATAAGTGATGGAGTGATGGTGTGTCGGTGACAGGGCCTTGAGGCTCCCTGCCCAGAGTCCTTCCCCTCTGCCCATGGCCCAGTTATGCCACAGCAGATCTGGTCTCCAGCTCCCCACAGCCCTGCCCTGCCCAGTTGTGGGTCCATCCCACACTGAAAATGCTGTCTGTGGCAGCCACACAGAGCACAGAAATAACTCAGCTACCAGTATACAGACTGCTTTAAGCAGTGCTTAAATTTTTTTAAAATCTATTATTGAGGATTTTTAAATGAAAATAAATATTTCCATTGTTTTTGGTCTGCTTCCACTGCCTGAAGTGATATTTTTTTTTTCTTCCCCCTTCAGTTTTCACAGGATCAAAGGCAGGTCAGGACTGAGCAATTTGAGATCTTGTCCAGTATTGTAAGTTGAAAGCACTCGATACAGAAATCACTAAGGGTCTGTTTTCACTGAAGTATGAACAAGTGTATTGCCCCTAATATGAATCCTGCTGACACAAAAAACTCCTTAACTATTAATATAAGTTGTCTGGCTTGTGGAAAGGAGGGGGAATTTGCTGTGGTTCACACACCTCAGCTGTTGCTAACCCTGCAGCAACTCAAGTACTATTTTTCAGCATGGCTCTTCTCACTTAAGCCTCCCTAGCTGTAGAAGTGGGTAGGCAAATTGAGCTAATTCTGTAGCAAATGTATAGCAAGAGATGGTTAATTTTACTGAATTATTTTACACCACAGCATGCTGAATTATAGCTCATGTGGCATGAGACCAGGTTTATACATTTTTTTTCTTAAAATTTTAGAGTAAAAAATCCCAAGCCTTTGTGCAGAGCTATGTTAGAGTTTGCAGGTAGAATTACCCTGAAGAAAGAAATTATATCTGAAACTGGTGACACTTTGCTAAAAGGAGCAGAGTTTGCATGGCTACTGGAATTTTTGTAGACAACTTTAAGCAATGACTGTTGACTGGATTAGCATCTTGCCTTCTGCTGATCTGTTACTCATGACCAAAAATGGTTTGCAGTTGTGGAGTGCCTGCACTATGCACAGCCTTGGAGTTTGGAAGCAGTGGATCCACTGGTAACAATCAAACTGGTTTTTTTAATGAGACTGGGAGATCTGGCATTGGCATCCCTGAGCTCACAGCAGTCAGGAATATATAGACTCTGTGTGTATACATGCTGAAGCTTAATTTGCAATCCTATTTAGAGTGGAAAAAAATGCCACACTTAAAAAAAAAAAAAAAAAGAAGTGCAAACAGAGTTCTTTTCACAGTGGGCAGAGAATACTGTTAAACAGAGGAAGCACAATATCCCTTTTCATAGCAAGAGATCAAATGTCTGCAGAAGAGTTTAATTTATACTTCTTCATGTGCCAGAGCTGTGTCTGAGACATTGCAGCATTTCAGTACTTTCAATCAGGTCATAGTTTCCAGCGCAGATGACTTCATCCCTTTTAAAATAGAACAAATAGAATAAATGGAATTCCACATAATCATGGTAGGATCTGGGATTATAGGAAATTAAAACACATATTTAAAAGCAGAGGTCTGTGTGGTAAATAATCATAACACGGTGCTTGGAAAGCAGAGCTTGGTCCCTTCTCGGTACTTAGTGGGCGACAAAGGCCCTTGGCTCTGCAGCTTTCTGTGGTGTGAGGGTGTGGGTGTATCCTAGAGGAGGATGAGGAGAGTGATGGTGGATAATGTGCAGTGTCACACACAGTGAAGTTGCTGCCTTTCCAGGAGAAATATTAAAATGACGCCATCTGACTCAAATGCAACCTTGGCGAGCGCTGGCTGCTGCTGCTCAGACGTGGCTTTGGATTCCATGCACCTCCGTGCAGCTTTGGTTGCCTTCCCCACTTAGGTTCTTCTCTGTTCCCTCACTTTTACAGAATATTTCACATCTCCCAGCCACAGCTCTGCGTTGGCAGTCAGAGAAAAGGTGTTGATGAATTCTGTCTCAAATTTCTGCATGTCTGAAGAAAAACCCTTATAAAATAGCAGCATATATTGTACTGATATCCCCCAAACAGACAAGTAGCTCACTGCAACCTGGGATGCTCTGAACTAGTGCTGTGAGACAAGTGTTTGCAGTATTTATTACAACAGGAGAAAATGAAACTAGAAACATGTTGTTCCTTAATTTTAGAATTTGCTCAACACTGCCCTCATTGTGATCCATTTTTGGCATTAAAAAAAAAAAGAGAACTATCAATAACTTATTTGTAATATGACTAAATTCTAACTCATGTCAGAGGCTATTTCATTAGGCAATAGACAATCATGCAGTGAAGATCAGCCTTTGCCCCCAAAAGCTATTTTGTCCACATAAATGCATGAGAGACTAAGATACTTCATGAATCACACATCCAGGACATAAGAAGAATTCAGGGGCAAGGCTGGGAACTGAATTCCTCCAGAGTGACAATCCTCTGTCATTAAAGATAAGCTCCCTCAGGTTGTGTGTGTTTTATGTAAGTGCATGTATGCACAATCACAATCACATCAGAGTTATTCGACACGCAGGCTGGACTGTGGGTCTGCAACTTGCATATTTGTATCCTTTTTTTACATCATGGTAAAGATTACACTGACAGACTCATTCAATTTGCAGAGGTTTCTGTTTTAAAAGCAAGTGAAACTCTGGAAGAGAAGGCGAATTCATTGCTGGTGAGTTGGCTGAATCCAGTCACATGCTGTCTAATATAACTTATCCTTAGGAATTCATGCCTCCACTGGGTCTGCCTAGAAGATAAGCTACTCTGAGATGAAAGTGAGTTGCATCGGATTCTGGTGCCCAGAGCACACAGTTCAGCCTCTCTTTCTCTTTTGTTCATCTGGATGCTGTAAAACAAACAGCATTCCCTCTCTCAGAAAAAGAAGTTAATCAAGGGGGGGATCTACAGGTAAAAGTTTTATGCATGGCACTCTTAATAATATCTATGAACGTTTCAAAGTGCATGTGAGTTACTTGTGTCAGCTCGGCTTCTTTAAAAGTTTAACCTGGATTGCTTTAGTTGCAGAAAACAGAACTCTCTTGCTTGATTCTGGTAAATGCAGTCTCCTAGTGACATCAAAGATTATAGCAACTGCAAGGCACTAGTTTGCCTTTGTAGTTCCAAGTTGCTCAAAAAACTTTTAATATATTCTTGTAGGTGTAACCATGTGTCATAAAAATACCCGCCAACAAGAGATAAACCCTAACTTGAAAACAACTGTTAATCGATTACTGTGGAAAAACTGACAAACTCAATGTGAATAATGCTAAAAGGTGTTAATTTGTGGATTTCTGTAGGCTTTCAAAAGCAAAATTAAGTCTATATGGAATTTTGGATGTGTGACATAAACTGTGGGCCATGTGCCTGTTTGCATAAATCAGCATCATTGCACTGCGAGCCAGGAGAGCTCTGCTGTACTCAGCTGAGAAAGTGGCCCATGACTCTGAACACAGAGTGATCAGCATCAGCTTTGGTTCAATTTCATTTATTTGGGAAGGGAGGAAAAATGGTCTAATGGGGATTTGCTAAACTACTACTCAAGACTGTAATCATTTTTCCTTCTCTGCAGTAATGTTGCTGCTCCAGCCTGGTGAGAACTGAGTATGAGCAATGTTTTATGCTTGACTGAGCTCTAGATCCTGAGCCTTGGGGACCCTGGCAATGAGGCTGAGAGATTATATGATCCACAGAAAAATGATTCCAGGCAGGCAGCAGACAGTAGCCAATACTGGCAATCAAGAGGGGCAGTGCTGGCAGCTCTACCATTGTCCTAGCTCGCTAAACAGCTCCTCTCTTTTCATGCAAAAATGCAGGCACACACAAAACCACTCATCTTCAGAACCAGGCAGAATTTTTGCAGTGAAACTTCTTACCAGCCCTGCATATTTAGCTCCAGAAGAAACAAATCCACAAATCTGTCAAAAAACTGAAATTTTTTATTTCAGAAAGAAATGTTTTGACTTCTTTTATTTGAAGTGCTGTGCTTTGTTATCTGAAATTTCATTTACAATTATAATTTAAAAAATAATTATGTCAACAAAATGAAGGGTGCATTCAGGTAGAATTGGATTTGAGGAAAAATGGAATATAAAATTAGAAGAAAAAACTGAGTTTTGTTGGTTAACAAAGTGAAAGATCACCTTAGTCATAAAGGCCACTGCTTGTTTTCCTTTGCTACCTCCTTTTCTGCATGATTTTGTTATGTGTACAGGAACACTTAATGAGAAACAAACTCAGATGGAAGTCCATTAGAATATTTATTGACATAGATATCAGATGATAGCTACTCCAGTGTCCTAGAAAGTCAGGTGAACTGTACCTTTGCCTTCATGGTAGAATTGATGTGGGAAAAGGCAAAGGAGAGGGCAAACAAGAATGAAGTTGTATGTATGTGTGTACACATGTATTTTTTTTATTACTTCAAGCTAGAATTGGAACATGTATTTATTTTATTACTTCAAGCTAGAATTGGAAAATCTTCAATCTGCTTTTGGTTTGTACTTCCAGTGTCAACTATGCTGCTTTAGCCTGCTCTGTGTAGATTGGGCATAACCTGTAGCAGCACAAAACCCCTCCATGCCAAAGCATTCGTGCCTTCTCTTTGGGTTTTGGTCACATCTGGACTGGGAGACAACTACTTATTTTGCAGATGGTATTACCCCACAATGGCACAAATTACTCAGGTAGTTATCCTAGCAATGCCTGGACATTGTCTAATTAGCTGCCTTCTCAAAACAACAACAAACAAGGCACTTTTCATTTTAATATTATTTGCCTGGTTTACAACCCTGATGGTTCTGCAAATTTTTCTTTCCAGTGGGAGAAACAAATCTCATACTGTAACTGTTAGCTGATCTCGAGGTGCACTGAAAACTAAACCTTCCTACTCCGGGGTTTGTTTGGACCCATTGTACTGAATCTCTCATTGTACTGCCATCAGTGAGATTTTTTTTCACCACCCTGCATGACTGAGGCTTAGCAAACAGTAAATTTACTTTTCACAAACTGATGCAAAAGATGAGGTATGTGCAAAGTGGTTGAGTTAATTGTGCAGGAGAAACGTGGGGCCAGGTGCATGGCGATTATCGATTGAACTGAAGCCAGAGGCTCAGCCCCTTAACTTTTCCAGTCTCTGACTTCCTGATGTTGCCTCTCCTTCTATTGCACTGCATTAACTCACAGCATAGCTGGAATGTTCCACAGTTACTCACAAAAAAGGATCTGTGTGGGAAGGTGAAGGAGGATGGTGGGGGCTACAGGCAATTCATGGCGAGGAAAAGAAAAGAGCTGGAAAAAATCAAGAATTAGAAGGAACATAAGGGAAATTGCATCTTTCTCTAATTTGAGTAGGACACTCTTGGCATTTCTGCCACTATGAAGTGCTAAGTTATGTTAAGTGTGAAGTTATATATTAGCTCACCTTTTATTCAAATAATTTAAGATGGCATTTCAGAGCAGTCAAGCCTTTCGTTACTCTCTCCCCAAATATGTATTTCTCCATCAAAAACTGGTGGTGAAATAAGTCCATTTAACACCCCTGAAATGTTGTCTGACATATTTTGGAATGTGGATGACATAGTTTTTTTGTAATTGGCGTCTACAAATGTGATTCTTCAGAAACCCCTTGCCTCAGACTTTGTTTAATCAAAAGGGGCTAAAAAACTGAAGGAAAATGCATTTTAAGTGTCCAAGTTTGGCTGTTTTTTAAAAAGGCAATTGAAACTTGGAACAAAAGTGTTTTCCATTCTACTCTCATAGCATACAATGTCTAAGCAGACTTTCTTTCTCAAACTATAGAAACTTTCTCTTTCTGTGCTAGCTACCACTGAGACCACACATGGAAAATTTCAGGGCAGCATTTATTTCATAAAACACAAAACAACAAGAGATCAGCGTGGAATTCCAGGGTGTTTAACTAAAGTGTCTGTTCTTCTCCAAAATTTTATGTCCCTCTGACACATATGTGTGCACACACATAGACAGAACTACTACAAAATGTAAAAATCACCATCTGCCAACAGACATGGCAAGTAATTGCATTTATTTCCTGTTCAAAGCAACTGAGAGGAGCCAGTGGTCTATCAGGCTTTGGTGTGATAAATAATTGCGGGTGAACAGCTATCTACTTGTTAAACCATGAGTGTATGTGCATACACTCACAGAGGTGGTGGGCACTTGCATTTGCTGTGTGACTTTGGATGCTGTTGGTGTGCAGAGTTGATGACTAGAGACAGCCAGGAAGGAAGGTCATTCCCAGAGTGTGTGTTGAGGGGAATGGCTTCCAGAGAACCACTGTGACATCCACGGTGGGCTTGGATATTAGGTGGCCAACAAGAGTGGAAGTGTAGCAAGGACAGAGAATTCACATTTCTCTTTATAATCTGATCACCACACAGTAAGGTCTGTCTTAGCATGAGCTCCTCCTCTGTAAAATGGTTGGTTTTCTTCCTTACCTAGAACCTCTGGGTCTTAACTGATGCCTGTAAAACACTGCAGGCTGGGATGGGATGTGCTGCAGAAATGCAAAAATGTAATTAATGCTGCTGTCCAGTGGTAAAGCTTCATTCAATGCCCACTGACTTTCCTCGATCTTGGCTCAGGTCAAATGATTTGTAAGTACTACAGCTGCACTGTAACACTGCCCTGACTCTGACAGTTTGATCCTCAGTTACACAGAGGATACAAGGAGCAGAGGGGAGAAGAAATGTTTCAGGTTCACTGCTGAGCATCTCATAGGAAAAATTGTTCCTTGTACGAGGCTGCTACTGCCACCTGCCACCATCGAACCTGCGCAAGCGCCGCTCAGTGGAGCACAAGCCCGACAATTTCTTTTAATGTTTCCCATCTTGTTCCCTGCTTAACCCAGGCAGTAATGCTCTGTGACAGCACCTGAGAGCAGGGGCCAGCCATGAGCCGTCCTGCTGAGCTGCTCCAGGCAGGAGAGCCAAGGCAGCTCCGGCTCTAGTCAAGCACAAGCAGCTCTGGCTGGAGCCAGGGGCAATCTCTTTGAAGTGCAGCCACTCTTCCCAGGCCCCGTTCCCTCCCCTCTGCTAGGTGTTAACACAAACATCACCCTGGCCAAAAGACTTCCATTATTTATTGGAGGCTACTTTTCTGCCAGCTGAGTCCCAGACTTCAGGAGGTTTGAAGGAGCCAAACAACTGGATATATGTCTCCAAAGATATCGTAAAAACCTGGGTAGAATGGCTATTGAAGGTGCACCTTGTGAAAGCAATCCCTTGTGTCAGAGTGCCAAGAGAAACACTGGGCAAGCCCTCCCTGCAAAGAGGTGCTGACAGTGACAGGTATTAACGCTCAGATTACAATGGAAACGTTTGTATATTAATTGCAAACCACTCAGACTTACCCTCCTCCCTGGTTTGCCTTTTTAATTTTTTTTTTTTTTAGAGAAAAAAGGTGGAGGAGGGAGGTTTTCATTATTGCTGATCAGGGAGTATTACTTGCATCTCTCCCATGGCATATGTTCATACGCCTGTGGGCTCACACACAGAGCGTTCTCATTTCAAAGCTAAACAGCTCTCTTAGCTATTTTTCCTTTCCCTTCTTCAGGACTTCAAGGAGTGAATAGGATGTAATCTCAGAGTGAGGAGGCTTGGTTCTGTGCCAGGCACTACTGACTTACCACGTTGTCCCTGAGTTAGTCACCTCACCTCTCTTCTCCTTCATCTTGCCACCTGTAAAAAAGAGAGTGTGATATTCTCCTTCCTTTGTTTAATTAACTGGCAGTGCTTTAAAAATTCATAGACTGAAAGCATTCACATCTCTCCTTTTTTTTTTTTTTTTAATTAAAACCTAATTTACTTTAGGGCATTGTAGAAACCTCCAGAAACATGTGATTTGAGTCTTATCTTACATGATTACTGTAACCTCACTGCTTTTAAATAACTTCCATCACTGTGAGTGCCAGTTGCAGCTGTAATAAGAAGGCAATCCTGACCCAGCAAGGCTCATCACAGGGACAATACTTACAAAACGGGCCTTTGCTCAGCACTTCTGAGAAATTCCAGCTTCACTGAGCGATAGGAGAAGGAGATTTTCCCTTGGGTAACAAGAAATGGACATCTTCCCAAAGCAGGGATGGAATTTGTACCATATTGTAAAAGAATTCAAGTCACAGGGAATAAGTGAGGAGAAAACCACACTGCTGTCACCTGGCCCAGCTTTCTGCTTGTTACATGTCTTATGCTTTAATTTGTCTGTGTTTAGATCATGGAAACTTAAAAATTAGAAGTGGAAAAGGACATCTGGGTCTTTCAGCTTGCTTTTTTTGCTGCAAAGTTGTCTCCTACATCATATCTGTTTTATTGTATCAGTGCAAAGGGCAGAAAGGAGTAGAGAGGCAACCAAAATAAGGGCATTTGCCCACCCCAGAGATCCCCACTCACTTTTCCTGTAAGCCCTTCTTTCAGGTAGCATCTGGGATCTGATTCTGTGATTCCTGCTAATTTGAATTTAAGCCATTTTTGTATGCAAAGGATTGCTGACACCAGCAAGTTTCACTGTAATGATTACTATGGAAACGTTTATCTATAAATATAAAATTCTTTAAAGCTTAGCCTTTTATCTTTATAGAAAAAGGCCTGTTTATGTCACTTCTAAGCTTCCAGCTTTAATGTCGACATGAGCTGTTCTCATGCCAAACAAGATAACCTTAGTGTTAGAGCTGTGTGAGCTTTGAAACATGGGAATTTGAGCTAAAACTATTATTTTTTTAATACAATATTAATAGCTGAATGGAAAAATATTTTAAAATGCCTTTCTAAGCCCCAAAGCTCTAGCTCACTTGCAGTCTTCTTTTCTATGTTTTATTGTAATGTTTCTTGTATGGAGTAGCTGCTTTCAAGTGCCAATCAGTCCTTAAAACTCTGTGTGTGTTTGTGCACATACATGTGTGTATTTCATGGTGAGGATTGAGGGAGAAGAGAAAAAATGGAGAAGCTCCTTACTCATTAGCCTTTTCCCTTTGTGTTTTTAGATTTTGGTCTTCAAAGCCTTCAAATATGGATTATAAGTTTAGGTCCCCAAAACATGGTTTTGATGTTTTGGGGATTTTTTGCTAAATGACAAAAAAAAAAAGAACATGATTTTAAGTTAATAAGATTTTGGGTTTTTTAAAATTTAAAACCTAGAATTAAAAGGGTATATTAGAAAGATGAGGACTAGTATTTTTCCTTTGCATTTCTACCTCAGAATTTTTGAAAACTATTTTTCCTTGACTTTGACAATTATACTTGGGAAATATCCATATTAACATAGGGGTTTTTTCCAAACACACACACACTAATACCACAAACACCCACATCTGAAGATACTCTAAAGCTATTTCATTAAAAGTGTTCTCAGATGAGATGGAATCATGGGGCTAAGTAATACAGATTTAGGGTCAAAACTTAAATGTTCCAAAATGTTTGCAGAATCAGGTCCCCACAGACTTTGGAAACAGAATTCATGACATCCACAGAGTGAAATCATAGCTGATGATGATCAGAAGGTTAATTTGTTATTCATTGCCAAGGAGCAATTGATAGTAGCAACCTTGTCTACAAGGGCACAATTCATATATATGTATTAAGCTTTCTCTTTGTGTAGGTTTTGATTATTAATACTGATGGAGTTTTTTTTCCACTTTTGGGTGGAATGAGAAAATGGACAATTAAATATTTCATTGAAAATTCAGCACTAGCCCGATGAGCTAAAACTAAGAAGTCAAGTTCAAGGATAGAGAGGCTTTAAGCTACCTTTTGTACTTCCAATTTTATGGGAGAATTAGGGAGATCCTTGGCATAATTTCAGCACTTTATAGTATAAAATCTTAGAGCAATAGAGTAATCTTTTACATTAAAATGTCTTTCCTGGATTGTTCCAGGGACTACAGTCCCATCCATAGTTCTTCCTGTGCAGGAATTTGTGAGGGCATTCTGTGTTACAGGACTGAAGAGGCTTCTGGCAGTGAGACATGGTCTGATCCTCCTCTTTGAGTCTCCCTTTGTTCATTCCCTCTCCTTGGTTTTCCTCCCCAGTGCACTGTTAATAAAGCCCTCTGAAATTTTAGCTGGAAGTTAAGTACAGACAAGCCATCCCCAACCTCTGCCTGCCCTCCCTGTGCTCTTCCAAGTTCACTCACAGTGTCAGGCTCTGAGGAGAGCAGCACTCAGAGGAGTCAATTGGACACTGCCACTAACTGCACAGATTGCCTGGAAATAAAAGATCTAAGAGCCAGCATTAAACTCTTAAATAGGACATGCAGTAAAAACACGACAATACACTGTGCTTCCCATAGGGCTGAGGAAAACTCAAATGGTAAATATCTCGTATTGGATTCGGAGAAATAATCCCAAATTTAGAAGCTCATTTGAAGCCTATCCCAATAATTCAGACTTGTTGGATCTGTAAAATTAGCCTGTAAATCTCACAGGAAAGACTGTGGGGTATTTCAGCACTTTCATTTGTGCTCCTGGCAGGAGCATGAGTATTAGTATAAAAACATAAAAATGAACATGAAAGTAACTTTTAAAGCAGTAGCAGCTTTTTATTCTCTTTCAAATCCTACAGAAAGGATTAGAGTTGTGGGAAAAGATTTAGCTTACTTTCTATTCAGTCCTAATTGGCTTGCCCAGCCTTGATATATTAAACCATACAAGACATTGTTAATGTCTTTATCAGGTCTTTATTTCTTGTCCTGTTTCAAGGTTCAGATCACGGTCATCAATCCTGACCAGAAAACAGTCTCCCATCCTAGAGGGTTGCCATGTAAAAATGCAGCAGTGATTCAAACTGGGAGGACTGAGGGTAGGGCCTCACCATGATCACTGGTACATGGTCTGCATGAAGTTCCCTGAAGTCAAGAAAGGGAACTCTGGACAGACAATTTCTCTGTTCTCCTCACAAGCTGTACTCACTGCGGTGCTCCAGTACCACCATAATCAGGAGCAATGTGGTGGAATCTTTGGGATGTGAAGTGTTCCCTACTGGAAACCTCTGCAGTCTCTCACACTCCAGCAGGCTGTGGGGAAATAAAAAAAAAATCATTGGTTGGAAGGAACTTTACAGATCATTTAGTTCCAACTTCTCTGCCTGAGGGCTGGCTAGTATTTGCAGGGGTAGCTCTGCTACCTGCAGATACACTGATATTAGTGGGATACCTTGTCCTTCCTTTAGAAGATGATGGCTGCATGACAGTAAAGAAAAATGCAACAAATTTTGCCTTCTCTGACAGAAATATGTAATACTTCCAGGCAGTAGTATAGGAAGAGGTAAAAATGCAAGGCAGGTCTGGCCTGTCTGGTCACACTGGGATATTCTGAAAAAAAGTTAATTTGGCCTTGGGCATCCTGGAGATGTTCACACCATTGTCCTGGCACGACTGTGTCATGCAGAACAAAGTGTACATCTATCACATGTATATCCTCACCTTCTTGAATATTTGGCCAGAGGCTTAGGGGGAAAAATAAATCACAGCTCAGTCATTCCCTTCTTTGCTGGGACATACTGCTGCTACATGGTAACAAACATCAATCTTCCTGACCTGCATGAACCAAGAGGATTTTAGCCTTCTTGATCAAGTGAACATAGAAGTGATGAATTATCCAGGGAACTAACCTGTAAAGATGGACAGTTTTACAAGCCAAGAGCTAGAAGGTGCTCTTTCTAAATTAAACACGTTGTTGTGTTTCTTTGGATTTTGTTTCCACGTAGTTTGTGATGGAAGTACCTGTTTCCATTTACAAATGGAGGAACACAAGAATACTTTTCCAACCCTCTGCAAAAATGTTGGCCAGCAGGCTGACATGGAGGGGGCCCAATGTACCTGGAATAATATGAAACACCTTTTTTGTATGTATTGGTTTACATACTGTGTTCAGGAAACAGGGCACAGAAACTTCCTTAAATCCCCAGGAACAATAGCTATTGTTGGTTGTTGATATGGCATGAGCTCATATCCAGGATACACTGAGAAAGGAACTCCTGACTACAACAAATAATATAATTCTTAACTCCCAGTGTGAAAGAATTTATTTATTGTTTTTCCAATGAGACATGGAGAAATAGGGCTTTAAAAAGAGGGCTTTTCTTGGCAGGACAAAATCTCTAATTATTTTTTTCCTCTTAATAATTAAATTAAGGAATTTCTTATGGATGAAAAAAATTTTATAGTCATGTTCCCAACAATCTCTGTTGAAATCTGTTTTGAATTTGACTGTATAATATGAAAATGATAAGATTAGTGGGACAGGTCTATACGGCTCTCCTTTCTAAATTTTTTTTCTTGCCTTCATCTGCAGTGGGGGTGGAAAATTCTACACCACACAATGCTCAAAGCTCTTGGTCAAAGTTATACAGGAATACATTTCTCTGGATTTTTACAAAGTTGATTAGGGTGAAGGAGCTTCTTTAATGGTACACTCTGTCAGTCCTTTAGGAGAACAGCCTTAGTTGTTTGAAAAAGAAATTTGCAGAACCCTGGCTGTTCTATCTCAACCTGACACTTACACTAGATTTAGTGGATACTCTTGACTAAATTGTGCACTACAAAAGGAAAGGCCTTGAAGGGAGTCTAATCTTTAAATGGAATGTGCCAGTTAAAACACAGGAGTGGGAGTTAGGGGGCTCTGCAGCATTTCTGATACTGTGGCACCAGTCATGTCACTTCCCAGAGGAAAAGGGAAAAGACTCCTGTCTGTCCTGTGCATCCTCCACCTCCAAGGAGCATTACCTCTTTTCATCCCTTTAATGCTCCCCAAGAGAGCCATCTGGAGCACTTTGTACTTTGGGGAAGTAAAACTTTGTCATATACATCATTTTATTGAAATGTTATCCTCTGCAAAGCTTTGCTGCAATGGGTTTTGGGTTCAGAGGGAGGGCTTGCTGGCTTGCTGGAGGTCTGGACTGTGTAACACTGAAGCCAAATCCCCACTCCCTATTTGGTCAGCTGGGGTGTGCACTCACACCTCTGCATTCCCAGTCTTGCCAAGAGCACCCAGTCAATGCCTCTGAGGCAGACTCCCCTGGAAAACGGAGTTATCTCCCCTCGTTCCTCAAAGAGAGTGGACATTGAAAATTATCCTTGTTTTTTTTAAAAATGTCTCCTGCCCTGAAGTCTGATTTTTAACTACCCAAATGGCTGTTTCAGTTTTCCTTTGCATTAATGTTGCTGTACAGGTGTCTTGTAAGGGCAGCTATTAAGCCCTGCAGCGACACTTAAATGAAATAGTAAATTTAAAACCCCAATAAGTTCTAAGCAGCAATGTCTAGGAAAAGATATTTTTGATAATGATATATATATATATATGGTCTGAGGCACCATATTCCTGCAGAATTATGTATTATTGGCTACTGCACTGTGTAGGTGTCCCAGAAATAAATATGCAGTGTCACATGCTCCAATCCAGAGCTTAAAAATGGAGAATGACCATTGAGGGGCTATTTTTTTTTTTAATTTCTCTTAGTCACTTGTCCCTACTAAACTGAACCACTCTTGGAATATCAAATTCTTTTGCTAACTTTTTTCATAAATAATTCTTGGTTCGAGATAACTCAGATTTTTCTTTTTAAATATGTGCACTTTTACATGCGCTTCAAAGAGAACATGGCATTCTTTTGGTTCCTTGGTTGCAGGGCTTTAAAAATAAACTCAGTGCAATGTTGCAAATGAGATAAAATACATGCTTTGACATTCATTTTTGTTTCTACAAATTTTAATGAGAAATTTAAATAACTTACTACCAAACATGCCTAGAAAGTGGTAAAGCTGTGCTGCAGGTGGCTTCAAGGGAAAAAGGGCCCAATTCAAGCTGGTCTCTACAAACTGGCCAGTATTTGCTCAGGCTGGAGCAGCTGCCACACTTAGGACTGGCTCTTGATTTTCCAGGTGAAAAAAGCAAGAAACTTTGCATGACACCTGTTCTGTGGTCTTTTTGACTTTCTCATTTTAAGGACACATAGGAGAAGGCTGAGTTAGAAACCTAAAGCCCTGCAGGGTGAAGTTGTGAAGCTGCTTCATAGCTCTGGGGTGCCAAGGCTATGACCTTGCAGGGACACTTGGGCAGATGCTCTGCAGCAAGGGCAGATCACTCTTAAAAGCCACACCCAAATTTGTAATGAACTCCAGCCAGCACTCCCCCAGTAAAAATGAAACCATGTAGGGTTAAAACCATTTGCCAAAGGGACAACACCCCTTGTCAAACCTCCCACAGCATTCTGGAAGAGATGTGTAAAACCCATCTATCAGAAATGAGACCATGTTCTGATATCTGAAAGACAGGCACTTTTAAAATTAGCTTGGGTTGAAAGTTAATGATAGAATAAGCATAGTCTTCTTCTATTGGTTAATCAACAGCCAATTCTCTGTGGGGTTTTCTTGCAGAAAATTAGGACCAGATTGTCTATTGGCAGTTAAAAATCACACCACTTAGTGCTGAAATAATGAAGACTTTCTAGCCTTATAACATTCTTTAACACTATTGCTTGTGACACAAAGTTTGTAACTCATGTTTTATGGTGAGAAAAATTGTCTAGTTTGAAAAAACCCCATCACACTTGACAGATAGAATTAAATGAAATAATCTTTAAGAATTCAGAAACTTTGCTCATTTCAAAACCATTTTTTGAATGTTCATATTCCATGACAACCAGCTCATGTAGTATGAATTTGAGCAAGGAGAGAAGCAGGTTTAGAGCAAATTTTGTAGGATTATTTTTTGTTTCATTGGGAAACTACAGAGATGTTGGTTTAGCAAGTTGCAGCTTTGACTAGAAGGTTATATATTCTGCACTTTCCACTGTATAATCCAGCTACAAAAGCTGCTGTAAAGGTGGCCTCTTAGATGTCCAAGGGCAACACTGCCAAATTAGAATGACAAAACATTCCTTCCTAACAGGATAAGCCTCACTCTGGTACCTTCTGATGTGTTTGTATCTCCTCTGATTATTTTACAACAAAAAATAGAAGTTGCTGCACCAAAAGTACTGAAAGTACTTAATTCTCCCGTGCCAGGTTTTTCCTGCTGATCTTGTTGCCAGCTCTCTACCGATGTTTATAGACATTCCTCTTCTCTCCCTGACTCCTGCTTAGATTCCCATGAAAGAAAGAGTGTAGTTCTACAAGTACTCAAACCCAGCTGTTGTGGGATGGCACTGAGACAAATCAGTTTACAGAACTCATTTTATTCTTTAGGAAATAGATTTAACACTTCCATTAATGCAAATAGCATCTGGATCAGTATCTGGGACTAAAAGAGGAGGCCAGTCAGTATGTTTCTCTACAGGGGACATTTGACATCTGGGGCTGTGACTCAGTCTCTTCAGTATCAGGATGAAGGACTGTCAAATGCATCATGAGAAGTTTTTTTTTTTCCTTCTGATGTACCACACAGTAACTTTTGTTACAAGCATGAGGCTGGTGACAAATGGTACTTACCCATGATGTGTTTGCAAGCGTTAAAAGAATTGTTATCCTCAAGATCCAGCAACTTGCATATAAGAAAGGAAAAATATTTTCCTTACCTCCGCACTCACCCTTTATTTACTTTTGCCAGTTAAATGAGGAGGTTGAAAATGATTTCATGTGGCAATCTAGACTGTGGTTGAGTTTTATAAAGTTCAGAGAAAAAAGAAGGATAAGAAAGAAATATGTAAAAAGCTAAGTAACGTTTTGTCATCTGGCTTCTGGTCCAAACACACAGCTTAAGGAACTCTCCCAAAGGAAATTACAGCGGTGTTTATGGGTGCTGAGATATTAAAAACCTGCTTGCACAGGTTGTCCAGAGTTCCCAGTCCCACTCACCATGACATAATGGCTGCAGAAAAATGGCCACATTGTTCTAGTCTCTCTTGTATGGTCAGAGGCCATATCCCACAGTTGCCATGTGAAGAAGCAAGAATGAATGCTTCTGATTTTTGTTAAAATAGCTGCCTTTTAAGGCATGTTTTTAGATGTGTGTTAGATAAACATATCTGGGGTTTCTGAGAAGTATTTTAAGAGTACCAGAGTAGTTAAAATGTCCCTCTCTATGTACAAGGGGACAGACTCTTTTAAATTTCCTTTCTACCTTGGTCATCCGTTGGCTTCATGTGACTACCAAAATTCTTTTAATGCACCTTTAATCTCTACTTGGACAAGCAATATCTTTATGCAAGCATAATTCAGCTCTTCAGGCTACCTGAAGGCACATTTATCTGTGGTATATTGCAAAATTCAGAGCAGACATTATTTTGCCTTTCTTTACTTTTCCGAAAAGTACAATTGTTCCCATCCAAAAGAATCCCTTTGGTCAGCCTGGTGCACTCCAGAATAATCCAGTTGCTGTTGTGAGCTTCAGCCCAGATAAAGACAGAAGAGGTATAGTGAGATAAGTATCAACATGAGATATCTCTGTTTTGTAGTTTACAGGAGCATTATCACTACAGTGGCACAATCAGGATGGAATTGCAGGACAGTGCAGAAAGTATTCAGATAGCAGATGATAAGACAACATAGAATCCAAAACTTCTCTGCCACAGTCAATATAGATAAGTGAATGGAAAAATGATAGTAGCCAAAGAGGCCTCTTCCAGCTTGTTCTCTTTTAAGTGTCAGACA
Source organism: Anthoscopus minutus (assembly GCA_013399455.1). Taxonomy (NCBI): domain Eukaryota; kingdom Metazoa; phylum Chordata; class Aves; order Passeriformes; family Paridae; genus Anthoscopus; species Anthoscopus minutus. The sequence continues at coordinate 45,785 of VWYI01044969.1, forward strand.
TTCAGAGTCATCACCAAAAGTAATTTGATGACTTCAGTTTCATCAAAGCATTGAAATTCCTCTGCAAAGCTGATGCAGACAATTCAGCAAGGGGAGGTGGATCCATAGAGCTCCTTAGAGGGCACTGAAACCAGATCCATTTGTGGTAGCTGACCTTCTCAAAACCATCCCACACAGAAAGTCATGATTTTGCTAGGACTGACCTATCCAGTTTCCTCTAGTACTTTTAGCTTTCAGCTTTAGCATTGGAAGTGACTAGGAAAAAGATTATTGGTGACATAGCCTTATATTACTGTGCCATGTGGCCTTTTCCTTTTTCTTTCTTTTTCCTTTTTTGCTTTTTTCTTTTTTCTCTTTTCTTTTTTCTTTTTTCTTTTTTCTTTTTTTTTTAAATGTCAAGCATTTGGAAACTCTCCAGTATTTCCAGTATTTGCACTCTTTGCATCCATCTCTACTGCTGCTATTCAGAGCTGTTGCATTTCAATCCATTAAACTATTTTTTCAGAGATCATCTGAGTCCATTTCAGAAATTAGGTGCCCTTCAGATATGTGAGACCATCTCCAGTGCTATGAATGACTTTTTAATTATGGGGAGAAATGCAAGAATTTCAAAAGGAAAACCAAGCATCCCTTTCTTCAGCTTTTCTCCCACCTGTAATTTTGCATCCAGAACTGTAGTTCTGTATGCATACACCACATCAGAAAAGACCACAGCCTATTAGGAGGTAACTTTTAAAACTACCTCTCTTGAATGGGATCAACCCATATTAGAATTCCAGAAAGAATAAAAATCCAAAACACTTCAGATCCCAGCTGACCACTCAAATTCAGAGGACACTGCCTGTTTTGTACAGCCAAGATTTTTTCTAGTGTTGAGAAGGAAATTGAGATTTGGAATAAGTTGAAAACTTTCAAGTTTGTGTTGATAAAAGTAGGATCCTGCATTCCCTGTGACTTTCCTGTGAGGTTTAGTAAAGAACCTGCTTCAGGCTGCTTTGTGAGCTGATAATGTCCAGCATCAATTTCTGTGGTAGACATCCCTTACAAACAAGGGACTAGGCAAGAAGAGGATGGGTGAGAAATCAGTGAGTTGACAGGGAGGTCCCTAATTTCTGGAGGTACTTTCTGGCATGCCCAGATGGAGAGTTAGGCTCTGCATAACTGTGGGTCATGATTTATTAGCTTTATTTTTGGATGCTCTGGAGGAAGCTGTGACCATGGCTTTTTTTCGTTAGTGTTTGTCAAGACAAACATTTTTCCCAAATGGAAGCAAAGCAGTTCATCAGAGACATAAAGAATTCACTCAAAGGCAGAAATGAATCCAAAATATTTCATTTTCAATGCTTTACACTAGCAGTGTGTCAGAGCACTGATTTCATGTTGGGAGAACACTCATGTCCTTGTGAGCAGCTGTATATGGGAAAAAGCCAGCTGTGGCTGAAAAGTGTTTAAAGAGGATGCAGAATAAAGATCTAATTGGCAACAATTTGGGTTTTTTTGCATCTAGTTAGTAATTTTATCGTTAAGTTAAAAGTGGTTCAGGTGAGGCTGTTCCTTTTAAGGTGAACAGCTGAGTGTGAAAGAGAAGTTTCCAGCCTGCAGTGATCAGCTGGAAGTAAGGTGAGTGTGAAGGGCAGGAATGTGAGACTGATGCTCAAAAGGCAGAGAGCAGTGTGTAAACTCCACAGACAGGTCTCTAGAAATGGGAATGAGTGGTTCCTAAGCATCAGAGAGGACTTTTCTTATCTGTGCAGTTTCCTGCAAAGCAAAGCCATTAATTTCTTGAATACATGCTTGGAAGCAGTGACCTACTTGCAGGAATATAGCTAACAGGGGAAGAGTTGGGTATAAACCTTTTTTATTTCTGTTCTGCTTTGCCTACCCTCTTTTGAGTTTTCTCCACTTAGAGCCAGCTAATTAGTTTATAATCTAATTAAATTTGTCTTTTTATTTTAGTTTGGTCATCTTTAGGGAGCTGGCTCTAAGGAAAAGCTCTGGGAAGATGAAGTTCAAAGCTGGAACTGATGAAGAATCCCATCAGGCTTTCCCCAGCCTCATGCAGGGAAACCCAGCCTGCACAGCTTGCTGCCAGTAAATATTTGGGCAGTGGTAGAGCCCCATGCCCACCCCAGTCCTGACAGTGCAAAGAAAGGAGTTGGTGGAGGCCAGAAGCTCTAAGCTGGCTAAGCCAAGCTGTGTTCCTGTTTTTACTTGGAGAATTAAATTATGGCCCTTGCATTAAGGTCTGCAGCTCACTCAGGTTGTTCTGGGTGGGACATTTTTGTTACAAAACTGATGAATCACAGACTTGCTTTTTCTGATGTTGTTGTTGCATATAATGCCTTTCTGGAACTACCTATGACCTTCAGCTAGGTTGATAACTATGAAAAAATAACCAAACCATCTGCAAT
>VWYI01044971.1:0-33876 GCA_013399455.1 Anthoscopus minutus
ACAGATCTAGGTGCCCCCCTGGATAGAAAAAGGAGCTGCAGCAGGAGCCTCAGAGCGGCAACTGGAACCATAGGGCAGGCTCACCAGGTGCACCATGGAAGAAACTCCGCAGCCCTTGCTGCAACCACAGTGTTAAAAATAGATTAGAAACTGATGTAAAATAGTTGATAATTGTTAAGCAGGTACTGTTAGTTTGGTGATTATATTGAAGAACGGGTTAAAAGAGTTGTAATAAGAAATACGGCACTCTACATACCATATTACACCTAAGAAAAGTGCACTGCCCCCCCGAGAAACTATGATGGGCCAATTGAGCGCCTTAAACCTTCATGCAAATGAAAGGATCCAAATAGAAACCAATCCATAGGGACAAAAAACAGGATAAAACGGGGCGGCTGACCCAAGGAACCCGTGCCGCTCTACCTGGAACACCAGGAACATCGCTGCTCGAGAAGACCCAAGCGCCGCCGCTGCAGCATCCTCGACGGGAATGCCCCTGCTTGTGGGCCTACTCCTGCTCGTGGGCCCGCATATTTTAGGCCTTTTCTTTGTATTATAAATGCTGAAATCACTTTTAGTACCGGGAATTTGGTCCTGTTTTTGGCAATAGGGCATCCTGGCCGGCTAAGGGTGTGTGGCTACAGTGTAGAGAAAAACTCGGAGCAGGACAGGGAAGTGGGCAGGGGCAGCCCGGCTCCCCAGCACAGCAGGGAGAGGCTTCCTGGCAGGGGAGAGGGTCTTGGGAATCCCGGGATTTCCCCTACGGCACTCCAGCGGATGGTGAGTGGTCCTTTGTTTGGTGAAGTAGGATATTAATGAGGTCCCAGAGCAAGGGCCGCTCCCACAGGCAGAGCTCCCCTCACGGTAGAAGGCAGCAGAAAACAGAACTCCGCAGTGGTGGCGAATTGTTCGCGCAGCGCCTGCCGCGTTCTTCCCCTCTGACTGCCGAGAGCAAGACCCAGCAGCTGCATTCTGCCCCTTTTCTCCCAGCCTAATTCTCGCACTGTCTCTGCTTCTCCGAGAGAAACCCTCAGATAAGAAAGTAGCCAGCCGTTCCCTTCCCAGGACTGTTTCTTTTGTGTCTCTTAAGTACCCGGTTGTTATTGTCTCTCAGCAATAAAATAGGAGAAAATTCCCTAAGAGAAAGAAAGCAAAAGGAAAAACCCTAACCTCCACAGAGCCTGTATACCTGTAATCATGCGGGTAAGGCCTCATGCTTGTAGTGACAAGATTGGAGCTAATTTTTCACTCTATACCAAGGTACCCATGGCTTCGGGTATGCTACAGACCTCTGCTTAGGTGAATCCGGCACAGCTTTGCCTTCAGAGGGTGATTTTGTAAGATAGAGCCTACTGTACCTGGGTCCTCATGAGGGGAAGATGTGTAACATAAAAGAAAATGTATGGGAACAAACTGACTTAAAATTGCTTACAATTAAAAAACTGGAACACCTGGGTATTTACATTTTTTTTATAGTTCTTATAGTACATTATTTGTAAGCATTGAATAATAGAAAAGGTGGCTGCTGAGGGTAGAAGTTTCTCCATGGTAAGAAGGGGAAAAAACAAATTTTTTATCCATAGAGGTCCAGAAAATAACTGCAGAGTTTCATCTTCTGTTGATTAAAAGTCAGCCTATTAATTTGTGGAACAAAAGAGAAAGGAAGTGTAATACTAGAATGAGCTGAGTTATAACACAAAGTGGTAAATATAGCTTACACCCAAAGATATGGCCCCCACCCGAGTCTTTGGGAAAGAGTTAGATTCAGATACAGCAGCTTAGACTCATTTGGTTCTTACTACCCACATCATAGAATCTGCATATTCATTTCCTGTATTTCTGTTTTCAGTTCTTCTGATTATAAAGACCTTTTAAAATTGTATTTTATTACAATATATCACAGCAATACCATTCACTTGATGATAGATTTTTTAAAATAACTTATTTTTTTTTCTGATCAAAGAGCCACCACAGGAAATCCGATAAAGAATCAGAGACTTCGTTCCCTGGAGTGAGTAGCACATTAATGTTTCTCATATTTGTATTTGCTGTCATCAGCCACAATTCTGTTTCAGATCAAGGGTAAGGGAGCCTCTTTTAATGTGGGAGGGTAGGACATCAGGCAAACTTAAAACAGGTACCATTTGTCTTGCTTTAAATCATCCTGGTTTTTAAAATCCCTTAAAGCTTTTAATTTTCTGTATGACCAGAAAATATTCAGTTCATCTCCATGTTCAAAGTGATGAACTCTGGAAAAAGCAAATTATCATATGGTGTTAATTCTCTATAAGCAATCACATTTCCAGCAGTCAGCTGGCTTAAATTAAGGCATTATTAAGCTTTCATGCATAGAAAATGATACGTGTGCTGCTTTGAAAATGTAGAATAAACTCAGAAGTTTATTTTTCTTGAATAAAAATGCCTTCTTGTATTTTTCTTAAATATAAATGCCTATATGTGATGATTTTTTTAGATACAATGATATTAAAAAAGAGAGAGATTTAGGGAGCCTGCTTAGGGATATCAGTGTTCACTGGCCATTTACAGCATAGTGCCAGGCACCCAAAGCAGCCTCTGGGTCAGGTATTTGCACCCCTGGGTATGTGAATTAGCAGAGCACTGCCATTCTGAAGCCTTTTGCAGCAGGGCTGTTTTGTGCTGGGATTTACAAGCTCCCGCCTCTGGCTTTGAAGGAACACCATTGTTTTAAGGAATAAATTCTTGACTCTGGTGACTGTTTTGAGGATTTTTCAGATGTAGGGCTGAATCAGAATCCCAAATGTGTTTCTTCAGTTTAGTGAGGCTTAAAATACCTCAGAAATTATGCACTGTTCTCTAATGTCAAATGTTGAAGTAATTCTGATACATGAACATTAAAGAATCGGGTCTTTATTGTTTATTAGATGTACATTTGTTAGATAAATGTGGATGCATGAGGAACTGTTGTTACACTACACTACTTAAAGGAGGGGTCTTGTTCTTCACATCTACCCTCAAGCAACGGTGTGAGGCTATTTGTGCCAAAATGAAATGTATAGCTACACACTACAAAAAATTGCAGCTGTCTTTTGGTGGCCAGCAGAGGCCATACAACACTATTGATACTCATGAGCTACTCTTCTGCATTAATAGTGTCACAGAGGTGAAGCTGCAGCTATGTTGGGTACCTCTGCTATGCCAACATTTTCCCCTGTTATCATGAATACAATATAACACCCATTATTTCCTTTAGGGGAAACAAGGGAAAAACTGTGCTGTCAGCATATCTGCACAGCAGAGGCACTCTGATCTGGCTCCAAGGGGGTCTGGGCTGCTACCACTGAGTCTTGTCTCAGATTTGGGTATGAGAGGTGGTGGAGCTTCTCAGCCAGGGCCCATGATCTTCTCCTCAGGTGCTTGGAACTCTGCAATTCAGTGCACTCTGAGCACTGTAGCTATGGAACAGCCTTGCCTGGTTTTTCCACATATCTCTGCTCTCCATGAGAAACACATGCACCCCATCAGTGGTTCTTTTAAGACAAGTGAAGCAAAAAAGTAACAAATGTCCAATTTTGCCTCATTTTAACAAAACCTCTTTATGAAATGCAGTATGAAGATTGTGAGAGCCACGCTTGTGTGGCCACAAGCAGTGAGTTGCAGCTCTTGTGCTGTACACTGGTACCTGATTCTGAAAAGGAAAGACCATATATACAGGGGCAGGTAGAAAAATACAGCCACACTGCAGTCAGTAGAAGCCTTGAGTCTGTCAAGAGAAAGAATTGCTGAGGGGGTTGCAGCATTTGTGCTTCATTAGTCATCAGTTCAACAAAATACAGGGACAGGTGGGTTCAACTGGAACCAGGCTGCTGCTGAAGTCATCTCCTTTTCTGGTGCTCCCATAGTTCTTTGGTTTGAAATTCTTAGCTATTTGATTTATTCTGCTTTTTCCCTTGAGTGCTTTAGACATTAACCCTTTCTCAGTTTATGCTGGGAAATTTTTCTCTATTTGTTTCCTGGGATCATAAACTGATTTATGAAACTCATCTTGCAGTGACCGGGGCAGATTTATGTTCACATAGACAAATGAGATCAAGGCTATTTCCTTTGGAATGACTGCTGTGATTTAATTTTTGTTTTCTACCTTATTTTCCTGAAAAATTAGGTCTCCAGGATAATATAATTCTTCATCACACGTATGTGCGTGTTTGGGGAGGGATATAACAGCAATTTGCATGAAAAGATATATTAGCAGAGGTGAGTGACATGCTATACGTACTCATAGCACCTCTGGGTTTTCTGCTTTCCTTCTGCCTCTGTATCAAAATTTTCTATCATCACAGCTTTATTCTCTTCTGCTAGATTTGAAATGTGCACTGTACCTTTGCATTATATTAACAGCCAGGATGCCAGATGCCCCTTCAGGTTCAGTATCATGATACGGATTAAGTACTTTATAGCAGTAGGGGGTTAAGCCTGTTTTGCATTAGGTCTCTAGCAAAACACCAAAGCTTTTGGTTTGGTTTTTTAGAAGCGTTTCACAGCACATTCAGATATGAGCAAGTGAATTTTCCCACCTCTGGTGTGAGAAAAAGGCTAAATTTTTTGTAGGAAATATGTAGAGCAGGTGCTATTTTACAGGTGAAATACTTTCTGGCATGTAAGTGTAGAATTTGCAAATGTGGTTCTTGTTGTGATTAACCCCATCTCTTTCCTCCCATCTGGGGTTGGTCACATTTGTGACTGTTTGGGAATGGAGGGATCCACTTGGAGTGGACTGCTAAGCAGAATTTACAGCGATGCATCCAATTGCATGAGATAGCTCCTGGCCCTCTCTCATCTCTCACCATAAGCACAGATATGGCTACTTGTCACCAATAAATAATGGAGACCCTGGGCTGTTACGTGGCCCTGAGGGCATGTAGCAATGTGTACAGCTCACATCTGTACAGCTCTTTTCTGCTTCCTGGAAGCAGGGTGGTAATGCTGGTTGTATGGAGCAGCACTTATCTTCATATCATGCCTGGACACTGGTGAGAGCGATGCTCTTTGGCACAGGTCAGAGGGTTTTAACAGAAGCCCTGAGGTTGGTGAAGATGAATGAAATGTGCATGTGAAAGCAGTAGAAGAAACTGTTAGTGAAATGAATAGGTCAATCACTACAGGGCATTGTAGAGATAAATTCATTCAAATAATTATTCAAATAATTTAACCTTCAAGTTAAATTTCCTGTCAGATTCCCGGGGTTCAAAAGGCACACAGAACACAGTTTGTTGTTACCAGAAGCAAACCTAAGAGCTGTGCCGGGACTTGGCAGGCAGTGGTACTGCACTTCTACCTCACACACGGAATGTTTGTATGGGTGCCTGTGTGCAGATGACCCATGGGACACCAAGGAAAACTGCAGTCACTTCATTTCTCCTGGGATGGGGTGAGCTGAAGTATTCTCACAATCCCACAGTAAGTGAATTAATGTCTTCTACACGTTTTGAGTGTAGGAGCCTGGTCCTTCTTAAAACATCTTCTTTTAAGAAAATACCTTTGTCCAGATTTGAGTTAATATCTTTTTAACAGATCATTAAGAGATTTTTTAAAAAACTATTTGCTAGAGAGCAACTTAGATGATGTCAAAGGAGATAAAACCAAATGATTTTGTTAACAGTGTCAGTAGCTGTCAGAGTGGCTTTCTCATGCAGTAAGAAATGATATCTACGCACATATTTTTAGTGCTTGATCCTGCGCCATGATAGAAATCGTCTTCCATTATTCAGTAATGTAAGTAGAGATAAAGCTGCTGATTCCCAAATGTTGATTAGAAGTAGCCTTCTGTGTGGTGTTATCTGTAAAAAAGGGTATATTACTACTACTACTACTACTATTATTATTATTGTTGTTGTTGTTGTTGTTTTAAATATAATTTTACATGCCTTTTAAAACAACTATTATATGCGAGGCAAATATGGTCAGATGATTAGCAATTATTCTTCAACCACTTGTGTAGAAAACTCTTCAAGGTTTGAAGGTTCTTTCTCAGTATATTATTCAGTTTATAGGCAAAATATCTACCACTTTAATACCTTAGCTGTGCACCCAAGTGATCCCGTGGGATCACAATCTATTGTGAGTAGATGCAGACAGCTGAGCAAGAAGGCTTTATTGGTATGTCATTGTTTTCCAAAGCAATTTATTATTTAAGGCCCATTTATGCCTCCTTGCAATTTTCCGGAGACATATCCATATCTCTTAAAACAACAGTATTTGTTTTCATCGTTTCCTGAGGGGAATTACAGGTTCATTTGCTCCGATTCAGCTATGCCTAATTTTGGTACCTCTCCTGTGCCCCAGGTTCCACTGTAGTATGCCACCTTTCTTCATAAACTCCTGGTGGGAGCTTCAATCTCTCACAGATATTAACAAAATAATTCACATCACAGATACTTTTCCTTAGGAGGTTGCTAGTTGCTGAAAGAGAGCTGGAGTGATTACATTTCCTGAATCAGTTACTTGTGTTCCTGTTCATTATGGAAGTGCACTTTTTATTAGGCCCCTTATAAAGCAAAACTCAAGATTGTTGCTGCTGTTGAACCAACCCTGATTTATAACTTGTGATGTTCTCATGTTGCTCATGAGCTAATATGGTTAGCAATGAGTCCTTCCTTTAGCTCTAAGTGTTTATTTAAGGCATTTCCTGAGGGTAGGACATAATGGTGATCCATAGCAAGTTAATTTGATTATTATATGGACCATAAATCAGGTATTAAATTGATTCAGCCATGAACAGTATGAAGCTTTATCATTTGGGATCCTCATGGTTGTAACTCTCCCATGTGCCAATAACTAATTGTTATTCGTTACTGCCACCAAAATTAGGACATGCTAGCTACAGTCTGCCAATATGAAAAAATTTCCTTTGCTGATTTTAGGTTGTGGATTTTGCTCTGTTTCCCAGCTTGGAATGATGTCATGGCTAATCTGGAGGACATGGGGGTGAAATTAAGTCTGTTTCTACTTGGAGCAGAACATATGCAATACATGATGCTACTAAGTGTGGCTGCAAATCTGAAGAGGGGGATTTTCAACAGTTGATTTTGCTCTTTCTGTTTATGCTGTTATCAGCTAAGCACTTAGGGGATGTAATGCAGCAGCCTCCTCTCTGTGCTACAGTGGAAGACACATGATGATGGAGTCTTCTAGGCACAGTTTATTTATGATAGCTAATTTTGTACTCATGTTAGTTTTGCTCCCTCAACTAGGTGTTATAGATCCTGGTCATGAACTAGCTATAGTATGGTATTGGAAACAAATACAGGACTTTATTATGGATTCTGGATTTCATTGGGGGAGCATGGCCTACTGGGTTTAATTTAAGTCAGCCTTGCAAATTCTGTGAGTCTGAAAATAGTCTGCAAATGGGTAAAACTCTTCAAATTTTCCTTTTGCTTCTTTCTTTGTGATTTTCTAGAGTCTTGTGCAGCAGGTTCCAACCCTGTTACTATCCTACTTCACATTATTGCCTTTAAGGTACAATGTGGTGGTCTTTTGTGTACCCTGTCTCAGGCAGGGTAGGGTGATGCCCCCCTGGCAGGGCATGAGGCAGATTACATGATGGTCTACCTCTGCAGCTCCCAGTCCCATCACTTTCCTACTCATCATGCTGCTGTCATGTGGCTGGAAGTGGACCTGTATCAAAGGGCATGTGCCAGATGTTTCCCTGAGGGCAAGGCCACAGGGCATTTGTGTAAAAGGTGGTGAGGTTTGGGTGGGTGGCTTTTCCTGCTGACCGACCTCGCCGCTCCGCCTGCACCACTGCAGCTACTGGATCACGTGAATGCATGCGGAGAGCAGAAATGGGGCTGAAGCAACCAAGCTTAACCTGGTGTAGATATATTGTACAGTGGCTTTGTGTCTTGTCTGTAGACATGAGTCTGCAGACCTGAGTACTGCTCCTGTGTAGTGTGAGTGTTATCGCTGCTAAAAATACTGCTTTCTCATCTCCACAAAGCTGTCTTGTACTCCTTCCCCTGACTACATGAAGTGTGTACCGGAGTGAAGGTCCCTTCAGCCCAGAGTCCCGTCTCCCATATTCATCCTGGTGAATGCTCAGATTATTAAGAAGCTGGTCATGTACTGAGTATGGAAGCTCTCCAGCCTCCCTCTGCAGTCAGGAGGAACAGGCAAAAGTATGCACAGATATAAGTTGCTACTTTTGTTATCCTCTCAAGTTGTGTAGCTCTTATACAGATTTGTTCCATTAAAATAGCAAAGAAACCTTTACTAGAAGATGCACTTCCACTGACTAATTTCCCTTCACAGTTTTTATTTTAACCTCTGTTGTATTTGAGCCTCTTGGTTGCAAAGCTGAAGGGCATTATTTCTTTTCAGTAGATTCCCAGTGGGTACTAGTCAGCAGAGCTCTGTGGGATCAGTTTGTCCCTGGGAATTATAAATGTGGTGGAATTTCAAGGCCTGTACAAATTTATAAGAAGAGTTTCTCCTCTCATGAGTGATGTGTTAGATTGCTCAGGTCAATTTGACTGCTATTACTACAGAGAAAAAGAATCAGCTTAATCTGATGAGGACTAGTGTGACATGCACCTCTGTGATTGTACTGTGCTGATGTCTGTGCTCAGTGATTATCAGAGCGGAGCAGACAAATTGAGTACAGATAAGATGCTACTTCTGTGTTGCTGTTGTCTTGTTGTAAAGGTTTTGCAATCTGTATCCTCTGAAAGGAGGGTCCCTAATTAATTTAAATGGTACTGACGTGTTGTGAACTTTTTTTACTCGAGACAGCCTTGGGTATTTTAAAGCTTTGTGCTTTACTGGGTTTTTTTACACATTTCTAGCAGCTGTTTGGTAACTCAGTTGCTCACAGCTTTTAATAGTATGGTGGAGCAGATCCTAAGGTGACAGAAGTCTTCATCGGTTTTACTAAAGCAGTGAAATTGTATTGACTTATGCAAGCTGAGTATCTGACATTTTGGGAGGTTTTTAACACTAAACAGGATGAAAATCATTCTGATGTATCTCAAGCATGCACTTTATTCAGTTTATTTTTGATAGTACAGTGGTACTCTGTAGTGTAAAACCCCCGTAGCTGTGTTACAAGCTTATTTAGAGGAATAATCAAAACTCAAAGTGTTTGAGTGTGCACCCATGCAAAGGAAAGTTTAGAGGTGTCACATAACTTTGCCTTTCTTCTAGAGGAAGGAGAAGATATAAAGATGTTCTTGCAGGATGCTTGCAAAATACCACATGTGTGAGTAGTCCTGGCTGTCTACAGCCCCTGCTGGTGCAGTGGGCCTGTTTAGATGGAGGTAAGGGGAGATGGCAGCTATGGTGGCTTAAAAAGGGCAGAGAACTCTCGTCAAGGAACAAAAATAAAGTGTTTTTGTGTAGATGGCTGTAGATGTTTTTCTGCTGCCTTTATCCTGGCAGCTGTGCGTGCCATTAGAAACCAGCCGCAGCAGGTCAATAGCCTCAGTAGGATCAGTGTTTTCCATCCCTATCTTAAGCTTTTTCACTACATCTCTACATACAGTAACTTTCATTTGAAATGTTTAAAGACTTTCCAAACTTGGTTGAAGATGGCCCTGAGAAATCTGATCTGACTCTGATGTTGGTTCTGCTTTGAGAGGAGCATAGAGATCATGATCTCTAGAGCTCCCTACCAACCACTACCTACACTGCTCCATTTCAGTGGGACACTGAAAACTTCAAAGCCAGTGAAGCAGCAGCAGGTTTTGTGCCTCTGCAGAAATTTTGTAAAATGCAGAGGTTGTTGGTCTGTTGTCTGCTAGATACTCAGCTGACTTGTAAAGCATGCTCGGTGTTAGCACCTTGATGAAATTAGATTTTATAAAGCATAAGTATTTAGCTGAAATGTTCAGGGACAGATGGTGTAATCTGTAAGACATAAGAAAATAATATGCAAAGTGCTTAGGGATGGGCAAGAATAGTGGATTTCCTCCTGTCACCCACTTAATCTCTAAGACCCAGGAATTATCTTGTATTCCAGGTATCTCAGCTGATCAGTCAGGGAGAAAGTTTTCAGATTATTTTTATAATGTTTTTACTTTCTCTTTCTTAACATTTTTTAAGACTTCAAAAAGTGAAATTCTACATTCATTCTACAATGAAAAAGTGTCCTGGATCTGCTGACTAACTTTATGATGCAAGTTAATTCAGGTAACCTGCATCATAAAGTTCAGGTAAAAGGATTTCATAGATCATATAACACCATAGCCGTCACAGATTTCTGCTAGTTCACTTGTTTAGCTTATTTCAGAACAACTGTAGTGAGCCGCTGGCAGCATGATGTAACCCCACTTACTGTAACCCTTTATGCCTGACATCTCAGCCAGTTGTTCACCCATCACAGGATGTATTTATCTAGATGATTTTTTCCCCTTCATTTCTACTAAGCAGTTTGGTTTGCATGGTACTGTATGTTATCTCTTCTGTTTGAAATAGTATCATACTGAAACTTGTCACAGAAGTTGCCAACTTGGAAGCACATTAAAAAAAAAAATGAGGGGGAAGTTTGGCTTTGATCCCTTTGGCCAAACTTGGTGTACTTCCTGAGGGTAAATTAACACTCTTATTTTCACATTTGAGATCCCACTGCTCCAAAATCAAAATAGCTTTGTGGCCTTTTGATACTGTGAAGGAGAGTTCTGGTGTGGAATGAGCAATGTAATATTTGAATGGCATGATCCCTTCCTATGTAGTGGTAAATAGTGCCTATCAAAAGAACTAGTTTGTTTTACTGATTGGTTTGCAGAAGCATTCAGCATTTCAGATTAGTCCAAATTACCTTTGAACTTCTTAGGGCTGTAAAATTAGGCTAGATAATCTTGAAAGAATAAATTTGCCCTTAAAGTTTCCATTAATTTCCGGTTAGACTTGTATGACTCCATGTAGTGGTTTTCTTTGAGCACTGTCATGAAACTCCCAAATCAAAGGCATATGAAAATGAGTAATAATTTATTAAAATAATGAAATTGGGTAACTGCTGACTGCATCTGAAAATGGTGCACATCTGCAAAGGGCTCTTGTGCTAGGAGATAGCTTAGGTTGTTGGAGGACATGTCTTCTGCCTGGGGAGAGGATGGGAGAAATGCTATCACAGTAGAACGTGTGATAACTCCTAGTGATAACTCACTAGTAAAGGTGTGATAACTCACTAGTAAAGGGTGCATAAGCTTCATAATGACTTCCTCATTCTGATGGTGGCATTATTTTGATACAGCTAAATTTTGTATCTCTTTCTGAGTGTTGTCGTTGACAAATTGATTCATATTGTCTTCTGTGAAAAGACAGTAGTGTTTCTGCTTATCTACCAGGTTTCAGAGGGATTGCATGTTACAGAAAACACATACACTCATTATCTGTCCATGCTTTGGAAGAAAATAAAGACAGGGTTAGGTTTTGATACTGCTTGTGAAATGGAAATAGAAGAACTGGTGATGTGCAGCTGTCTTACTTGAGGATAGGTGTCTGCACCCATATTGACAGTTCAGTAATGAATCACACGATAATATCTTTATTGATTGTGGGAACCAAATCAGCTGGGATAGATCATACCTTGGACCAGGTTCATGACATGGAGGGAATAAACCTGAGACCATAGGAGGTGGGATACTGAAAGGATGGAAATTAGGATGCTACTGGGATCATTCCAAAATAGGTCATTTCCCTGGTCCGTGTTAGTGACTGGATGTCTGCCCCCAGGTAACCCTATGTATTGTGAGGTTAACCACAACCCCTGGTCTTTGGATGCAGCTCCCTGGACCACGTGGCCCGATGTGGCTGATCATTAAAATCTATCTTTGGACATGCCATTGTACCTTTCCCAATGTATTCCTCCTTGCTTAACCTGGCTGAGTGGTCTCAGAACGCCACTGAGACAACTGATGGCCTGGATAAGGAGAACAAGGGCATCCTCAGTCTGTTTGCAGATGACACCAGTTTGGGTGGGAGTGTTGATCTGCTGGAGGGCAGGCAGGCTCTGCAGAGGGATCTGGACAGGCTGGATCATGGGCTGAGGCCAGTGGTGTGAGGTGCAGCAAGGCCCAGGGCCAGGTCCTGCCCTTGAGTCACAACAGGGCACCGGCAGTGCTACAGGCTGAGGGAGGAATGGCTGGAAAGCTGCTCCATGGAAAAGGACCTGGGGGTGCTGGTGACAGCAGCTGAACGTGAGCCAGGGTGTGCCCAGGTGGCCAAGAAGGCCAATGGCATCCTGGCCTGTCCCAGCAATAGTGTGGCCAGCAGGGCCAGGGCAGGGATTGTCCCCCTGTGCTGGGCACTGCTGAGGCCACACCTCGAGTGCTGTGTCCAGTTCTGGCCTCAGTGCAAGAAAGACCCTGAGGTGCTGCAGTGAGTGCAGAGAAGGGCAATGGAGCTGGGGCAGGGCCTGGAGCACAAGTGCTGTGAGGAGCAGCTGAGGGAGCTGGGGATGTTCAGCCTGGAGTAAAAGACGCTCAGGAGAGATCTTATAGCTCTCCACAAGTGTCTGAGAGGGGGCTGTGGCCTCTTCTTCCAGGTAAAAAGTGATAGAACAAGGGGAATTGGCCTCCAGTTGCACCAAGGGAAGTTTATATTGGATATTCAGAAAAATTTCTTTGCTGAAAGAATGGTTGAACATTGAAATGAACTGCGTAGGGATGAGATTGAGTCTTTACCCCTGGAAGAGTTCAAAGCATGGTGCTTTCATTATATGGTTTAATGGAATGGTGGTATTCATTGATTTTAGAGGTCTTTTCAAACTTTAATGAGTCTAAGACTCTGTGATCTTTGGCTGTCAACAGGTTAATATTGTCAGTGATCCCTTGCTACAGCCCCAAAGAACACTCAGCTGGGCTGCAGGGAGAAGAGCCTTTGCTGCATTACGTATATAACCTCAAAGACTATGGGTTTGTATTACTAGAAAAATCCAGATTATTCTCTTGTGCAAATGAGAGTCAGATTTGGTGTCTGGAATTAGATTGTTGAGGCTGCCAAGACAGCTATTCAAATATTTGTGAAAATATAAATTGAAATTTTTTTCCAGAGAGACTGGGAAATTCTTCCCAGATGTCCTCTGTGAGTTTTTTAGGTGAAGGAAATTTTATATCTCAGTTTTTGCAAAGTGTTGTCTCTACTGTTTAGTTGCACTTTGTCCTGATCTCAGAACTCAAAACTCTAATATTGCCAGGCTCT
Source organism: Anthoscopus minutus (assembly GCA_013399455.1). Lineage (NCBI taxonomy): Eukaryota > Metazoa > Chordata > Aves > Passeriformes > Paridae > Anthoscopus > Anthoscopus minutus. Next base: position 13,177 of record VWYI01044971.1, read on the forward strand.
TTTTAAGGTGGTAGTAGGAACCATAATGATCGAAATTCATTTTCTGTTTGAGCTTTCTTATGCTTGGCAGCTGCTTCTAGATGTCCTTATTTAATCATTTTTTGTGGAGGTCTCAGAAATTGTTTTAAGCCAGATTTATTTTTGGATTAAGGCAATATTTTTTTAGAAGTATCTTTGATGAAATGAATGATGGAAAGGGAACTGAAAAGCTGTAATTCAGACAAGACATTCACTTATGGCAGAGGTTGTGATAACAGCTTTATTTAATTAAGGTTTTTCTGTTCAGTTCAGAAGCAGGTATTTTCATCTCAAGCACAAAAAAATCAATTATTATTGTATTAGTAATGACAAGATTTGTATTTTTATGTTCAAATAAATTTAATTTAGAAAACAATTTGTTTGTAAATACAGATGACAAAAATAACATGCTCTTAATTCAGACATGGAATGCATAGTTTGATTGTTTATATAATTTCGGTTTTGTGTTAGTGGTTTTGGCAGTACATCTGAAAATGAAATGTTATGGAGAAAATTTAAATCAGCAATCCTTTAAAACTTTATTTATAATTGCAGGATACAAATAATTATTGTGATTGGAGGAAAGAAGTTTCTATATCGGAGATGATCTAGCTGGAAACATCTGACCCATATTTTTTAAGGACAGAAGGAATGAAGCTCTGCCATTAACCATTGCTGGGCCATTTTGTGGTTGTTGTGCACTCCCACTACTCCAGGGAAAGTTGTCACTTCTAAATTCCTTTCTGCTCTACCACAGATAGTCTCTTTATTTAAAACATAGCTGGGCCAGGAAGCTCTGCAACTCAGGGAAAATTAAATTTCGCTGTCCCAATGTGTACACACTGGTCAACTTCATCTCAGGAGATGCTCTGCAGACATGGGTCTGCTGCTTCTACTGGGGTGCTGGTCTGGGAGTGCAGGAACCGCTGCTCCTCACCAGGGCCCATGCTCCTTCTCAGCTTGCTCTCTAGTTCCTTCCTTGGGTGGCCAGCACTCTGGTGTGGAAAAAATACCTCTTTCCTGCACTTCAGGAAGTTGCTGCCCGGGAGTTGTCTGCTTTCTGTATGCACTGTCAGTACAGCTATAAAATCACTTTTGGCATGATTTTTCTGTTACAGGACTGGCTTGAATATTTTTATAAGCACTTGGTTACTCCATCTCCTAAGCTTACATGACCAACCATCAGGTTTGGCTTGCAAGTCCCCAGATAAATATTTTAAAATATAGGGGGGGAAAAAGCACAGGGGCCCACCCTGTAATCAGGAATGGATTGAAGAGGAGGTCAAATTCAGTCTCTCTTATAGAAACTTTTTACTTGATAAAAGTTCACCAGACCAAACAGATACTGATATTGAGGTAGAGATTTGTATGAGCCAGTACATTGGTAAACTAGAACGAATCAACAAGTAGTAAAGTGGGCTATGGATTACATTTAATTATTACTGCTGGAATGCTAAATTTCTTCAGTTAATGCTTTGGTTTGCCTTTTCATGCCAGTAAGATTCTATGTTTATTCTCTTGCCTCATGTTTTGTAGCTCATGTCCTAGATAATCCTGACAATGTGGATAATTGCTTTTGATTTTGATAGATGATAGATTATGTCAATATACTACATATGGAAACTAATGACTACTTTATCTTGCATACTCTCTGACCAAATAGATTTTGGGTGGAATGGTCAGCTAGCTTGCACCCAGCAGGACTACACAATTGATGTTGCCTGGATATTATGATATTATATCCACTAAAGAATGGATACACTCACACCTGCTCATCAGAGCATTGTGAGTAACTGAAGTCCTTTCCCTTTATTACATCTGAACAAATGAGAGTTGCTGCTGAAAACTTCCTGAAGTTGTGGTCCAGTGAGATGAATTTTGGCAAGAACTCACTTATTCTCAGTTGAGTCCAACCAACAAATGGCTAGACAGTCTCTGTGGATTATGCAGGGAAGGCCCACTCTTGTGGCTGTGTCTGATCTAGCTCCTATATGGAAAGAACAGTGGCAAAACTTAGGTTTTGTTGATTCTGCAGTTGTTCCAATAGTTAAACAAAGCTGGTTTTAAAACTGAGTTGCTGACCTGTCAACCTCCACTTTGTGCCTGGGAAGATGATGGAACACATCCTCCTAGAAGCTGTGCTAAGGCACGTGGAGGATAGGGAGGTGACTTGAGACACCAGCACAGCTTCACCAAGGGCAAATGCTGCCTGACCAACCCAGTGCCCTTCTGTAGTGGACTGACTGCCTCTGTGGACAAGGGAAGGGGTGTGGATGTCCTGGACTTCTGAAAATCCTTTGATATGGTCCCTCACAACATCCTACTCCCTAAATGGGAGAGAGAGAAATTTGAGAAGTGGACTGATAGATGGAAAAGAAATTGGTTGGATGGTCACATCTAGAGGGTCATGGTCAAGGACTCAGAGTCCCAACAGACATCAGTGGGAAGTGATGCCCTCAGGGACCAAAGGGATTTAATATCTACATCAGTGATGTAGACAGAGAGATAAGTGTACCCTCAGCAAATTTGAAGGTGATCCCAAGTTGAGAGGTGCTGTTGACACACCTGAAGAATGGGATGTCAGCCAGAAGGACCTGGACAAGCTGTTAAAGTAGGAATCTCAAGAGCTGTAACAGGTTCAAGTGCAAGGTGCCTGTGCCTGGATTAGGGCAGCCCCCACTATCAACAGTCTGGGAGACAGCTACTGAGAGCAGCCCTGCTAAGAAGGACTTGGTGGAAATGGTGGATGAAAAGAAGGACATGATCCAACAATGAGGGCTTGAAGCCCAGAAAGCCAAAGAATAGTAAAGTAATTTTTCCTGATGGAATGGAAAATTTCTTCAGTTAATCCTTTGGTTTTTCAAAATCCAAAATACAGTTAATTCTTGGCTGTACCAAAAACTGTGGCAAGAGGATAATAGGACATGATTCTGCCTCTCTATTCCTCCCTGGTGAAACCTTACCTGGAGTCCTGCATCCAGCCTGGGTGTTCTCAGCTCTGAAAAGATATTGACATGTTGAAGGGCCATAAAAATGATCAGAGGCCTGGAACACCTCTATGAAGACAGGCTGAGATTCAGATTTCTTCAGCCTGAAGAAGAGAAGGCTCTTCACCTTGGAGAATATCACCAGAGAGATCTTTTTACAGCTTTCCAGTACTTGCAGGGGGCTCGTAAGAAAGTTGAAGATTTTTTAGCAGGGCTTGTTGTGATGGTACAAGGGGTAATGCTTTTAAACGAAAAGGTAGAGGATTCTAGATATAAGAAAAAGATAATGATGGTGGTAAAACACTGGAACAAGTTTCCAGAGAGATGACCCATTCCTGGGAATATTTATGGTAAAGCTGGATTGGGCTCTGAGCAACCCAATTTACTTGAAGATCTCCTTGATAATTTTTGAGAGATTTGGACTAGATTATCTTTAAAAGTCATTTCCAACCCAAACTATTCTATAGCTCTGTGATAGGGGAAAGGGTTCAGAGATGTTCTGTGTTGCATATTGCACTCAGATCCATAACCCACTTGGAGCTCCACTCTGACCCAGACTGTTCCCCTTCCTCAGAATGAGGTGAAAAAGAAACGCTGGTGTAGAGAGGGGAAATCCCACTCTACACAGAAAAACTTCCTTATGTAACGAAAAGAGGACTCTCCACTAGTGGAATAACAGGCTTAAAACTAAATCATGTCATAAATAATTCAAGCAATTCTAGCAGTCTTAGTGTCTATAAAAGTCATTTGTTGTTCTGTGAATATAATAAATTCTAGCTCACTTTTAAGACTAGTTTCTGCAAGAGAAGACATACAAACTGCATTGTTGATGGATCATATCTTTGGTGCTGGTTGAATGACAAATGTTGTCCTCTCCAAAGAATTTTGGTTTTTTTAATCTTGAGAGCTGAAATTTATTTTTTTAAAATTTAAATATTGTTTCCAAACAATATACAAAGAATAATTAATGTAAGTATAGTTACTTCTACTGCTTGACCAACAATAAATAATGAAAAAAGTCAAAGTTTTGCATGGTATTGTTGAGATCAGTAAGGCTCTGTTCACTTCCCATTTGCAGGAATACAGAGGATTTTCCTTATTCAGATAAGCTTGAGGCAAACAGTGTCATGGTTGCCGTTTTCATCTTCATTTTGGACATCTGTATTCCCTGTTTTATGCTTACTTTTTGAAATCCCTTGGTTACCTTCCGACTCACAGATGGGCACAAAACACCTTGGCTTTCTGCCTCCTGCTGTGCTATTGCTTAAGTACTTACCCTTATTGCATCCTAATTAACAAGGATATTGCTGAGAGGGGCATAGACAGAAGAACTGGAGTTAAAGTTTCTTTTGCGTCAAACTGTGCATGTAAATATATGTAAATAAGTTGTTGAATATTAAAACGGTTGTGGTAGTGAAAAGCTTACTGCCTCTCTCCTGGTGGAGCTGTTGTGTGTCCATCAAATTCATCTAGGTAGGTGACAAATTTTGAAGTGCCTTGGCAGATTGAAAAAGGGAGAAAGTGAGTTGGGAAGCATTTACATATAGACCTCTTAGATGGCAGAAACAAGAGAAGAGGAGGAACCAGTAGCAAAGGGATTAATGGTAATCTGAGAGTTTCCACCCCCTAGCATCTCTGATGTGTTGAGTGCTCTAAAAACCAATTTCACAGGGCACTGACATGCTGTTGGGGAGGGAATTAGCAAACTGGTAATAGTAGGACTGGGTTTAAAACCTTGGATCCACCATGAGGAAGTCTTGGCTGTGCTTTTTCAGCCATCTGTGCTCATTTATTAACCCCTGAGGAGGCTTGCAGCTCCTATATTTTTTTACCAGTCATCATGAAAAAATTCCAGTTATTAGAAGCTATAGGGGAAGACAGAATACAGAGTCTTTATTGCTGTCAGTTTAGATAATTTTCTGTCATGTTTCTGTATAAGTTATGGGACGGACAGGTTGTAATTTTTTAAAATGTTTTGGAATTGGAAGAATTCCATTCCAAATTTCCAAAGAAAGCCATTCATTTAAAACAGGGGCAGACAAATCATGTAGAAAGTGTATATCTGAAGGGGCTGGAGAACTGCAAAAATTTACCGTGGGGGGATATTTTTTGATTCCTCCACCCATTCATAAATATGCTTTCTCTCCTTCTAATGGTTAAGTATTTTCTCTCTTTCGCTCTTCCCCAGTCCCCCAGAGCCAGGTCTTCTTTCAGGTGCAGATTCTGTTTGCAGCCAGTTGCCATTAACATGCCATAGGAACAGAAATATAGGCTTTGTATGAAGTCTGTCCAGTTTCTGCAATAAAGATCTGGTTGAAAGTAGGTTCCTGAAGGGGAATCTTGACCTGACAAGAAACAATCCTAAACAATCCTATTTTCTCTATCAAGATGATGCTCTTTTTCCCTTTTTCACTTCCACGGTGATTTGGTATGGTTTTTTTTACCTCTCAACTATCTGAGTTTCATGAGCTTGACACAGCATTTAAAAGTATCTGTGCTTTGTCTATAGCAATAAACATCAACAAAATTGCCACAAATGCTCCTGTGATAAATTGCCATTAAATACAGCTGCACCTTTTTGGATGTGGGAGGGAGGATGGCCATGGCTCTTATCTGAGATGAGGATAAGCCCACTTGCTTGCACAGAAGCAAGATGAGGGACCAGATTTGCTCAGCTGTGTTTATCTTCCCGCCCGCACATGTGCCCATACAAGCATCCCTCCAGCCCAACGTCAGGCTAATCAAAACAACATAGAGCCGGCTGAATCCCAACCAGCTGCAACCAGGCATGTCATGCCTCTACCATTTATTGTTGTTTCAGTTTATAAAATTAGCTTCTGTTGATCGCCCGGATTGCAGATGCTTTTTCTTCAGCTTCTCTGCAGCTCCCATGTCCAGCAGCTGTCCTGCATGTGACAGCTCTGCAATCCTACTCCAATGTTTTCTGCAGCCCCACCCTGGGACCCAGGGCTCTGAAGGCAGTGGGTCTCCATTATCCATTGGGGTCTGCTCTTTGAGCTGCAAATAAATTCAATAATCTCCCCAGGAACAGAAAGTCTTTTGAGCTGATCAAATGGCTCCAAAAAAACCATACCATATGTTGCTGTTTGATTGTACTGTGCCAAAGGAGCATTGGTCTCTTTACTAAAATTTATGTGCCTCTTGTAACCATTGTCTATATCCAGTTGAGGTGACAGAGGGGTTTTATCCATTTCTCACAGCCCTGCAGAACCTGGCTGTTGTAGAGCCCTCCACCTGACTCATGGACATTTGTCATGCAGAGTCATCCCAATGGGCTGCTGATAGATTGCAAAAAACCTATAGTGTTGCTTGATAACATCAGTTGACTTTTGCTGGATTAACTGGACCTGTTACCTGGAGTTGGTATGGTAATGGTATGAGTCTTCTCATGTGAGAAACTAAAAGCACAGTTTATGGTTTTAAGTACAGAGACTGATGCCATGCATGCTTCAAAACTCATGCCAGCTTTTTGGAATGCATCAGTTAGTTCACAGAGGAAAAAAAAGGGCAAAAAGTGAAAAGTAAGGCATGCTGAAATTGAATTTGATACCCAAAACACCTAAACCAGAACCTGTAAACATCCCTCCCTCAGGCAGGGCTGCTCTGAACATCATGTGGCCTGTCTGCTTGTCTTACAGTGTGGGAAAGAATATGTTAGTCTTGCTCTAAGGATCACCTGCAGTCCTTGCTCCTGCTTTTGACAGAAGGGTGACTAGTGTGAATGTGGGAAATTTCACCCTTTTGGTGATTCCAGGATGTGAGGTGCTGCTTTCTCATGAATTATATTTGATGCAGTGGCAATACAGCCAGGCAGTGAGGTCCTGCTGCTTAGCTCTGCTATACACCCCACGTCACACTTGCGCTGTCAGTTTGTATGGGCTGAGCTGGAAGGCAATCCAGAGGCACCTCAACAGGCTTAGGAAGTAGGCCTGTGTGAACCTGATGAAGTTCAACAAGGCCAAGTCACGGTCCTGCACCTGAGTCAGGGTAATCCTAAGTACAAATGCAAGCTGGGTGAAGAATGGGTTGTGAGCAGTCCTCCAGAGAAGGTCTTGGGGGTGTTGGTAATGGAGAAGCTTAACATGATCCAGCAAAGTTTGACTGCAGGTCAGAAAGCCGGATGTGTCCTGGACTACATCCGAAGCATCATTGGCCAGCAGATTGAGGGAGGGGATTCTGCCCTTCTCTTCTGCTCTGCTTTGCTGAGACTACCTGGAGCACTGTCACGGTGAGGGTGACCATGACAAACCTTTTGGTCCCCTTACTTCAGGGCAGAAGGTGGCAAAAATAAATAGAAGTGAGAGTGATAGTTGGTACCAGGAAAATAATACTTTAATAAGGAATAAAAGAAAATAGGGACAATGCCCAGAAGCTGATCACAGTAACCCAGGGAACTCTCTGGGGAGCAACCAACCAAAGACAAGAACAAAGGAGGGTACAACAATATATAACCTTAGGGGAGGAACATTCTGGAAACAAAACCACGTAAGGAACACAACTAACCAACAGGAGAACAGAACTGGACCACTTAACATATAATCCTCAAAAGCTTCTGGGAGGAGAACTCAGGCTCATCCTGAGGAGAGGGAAACAAATGTTTCCCAGGGCTTAAAACAGGCTCAGCTTATCAAGAATGACATCTGGCTGACTCTGTGTTTTATTCAGACTGGCTCCCACAGAGCACTGCATCCAGGTCTGGGATTCCCAATGGAGGAATGACATGGACCTGTTTGAGCAGATCCTGAGGGGATTGGAAGATTTTCTGAGGACTGGAGGAACCCATGAAGGCAGGATGAGACAGTCTGTACAGCCTGGGGAAGAGAAAGGTCTGTAGGGATGTTATAGCACCTTCCAGTACATGAAAAGAACCAGAAAGCTGGAAAAGGGCTTTTTACAAGGGCATGTATTGATAGGTCAAAAGGGGATGGTTTCAAACTAAAAGAGTTAGTGTTTAATTTATGTTAGATATTAGGAAGAAATTTGTTACTGTGAGGCTGGTGAGGCACAGGAACATGTTGCCCAGGGAAGTTGTCAGTGTTCATCCCTGGAACTGTTCAACACAAACCATTTTATGATTCTTAGAGGAAAGGAGAAATGTGTAATAGAAATAGAAGTTAGTGTCTAGCACAGCTGTTGGCACATGTTGCAGCATTTCCCTCTTTTCCACACCTCTCCATAATCCTTTCCCACCCATTCCCACTGCCAAAATCCTAGCTGGTATTGTGAACAGACCTCAACCATTACCCCATGAAGATGACATGAAATTATGCCTAATGCTTCCTTGTCCCAAAAGGCTTAGGCATTAAATGTCACTGAAGGAAAGCTCTTTGTACTGCCTTTATGCCCCTGTATAATCCAGTACGGCTCCAGCATATGGGGCTGTTCTGATCAAGTGTCTGATCTCACTTTTATAACTGGTATAAGAAGTGAGATTCTATAGTAAAGAATAATTTGCTCCCCCCAGTTTGCTCTTATGTTGGTTATATACTACAATAACACTGCTTCCTCTGTGTTACTCTTCGTGCAAGGTTAATTGGTGTATGTAAAGCATGCATGAGGATCATTCACTTAAAAGCACACATGGGAACTTGCTAATTTCCTGGAAGGTGTGTCTGGGTTTCATCTGTATGATCCTGGTTTTCATCTGATTTTTATTTCAGACACATGCCTCAGAATTCTCTGGATGCTGCCTAGAAACCTGGTTTTAATGAAAACCATCTATACATCTAATTCTGGAGAGATCTGCTGGAAATATTTTCTCTTTCCATGATTTAAAAAAATCTTTACAAACAATGCTGTTTTTCAAATGTGTAATTATCATGTAAATGGATCTGGTGAAACTTTTCCTTTTCTGCTCTCTCTTTTCTTTTCTATTTTACATGAGTTGTATTATCACTGTGTGGTGCTGGCCCTGCCAGCATGTCCCATCCTCTCAAGGTGCCCTATCTCCGCAGTGTCCCATGACTCTGCTGAGGTTAGTGGCTTTGTCTTGAGCTTCTTTAGGAGAAGGCATAAATTGGCAGATAGGGCAGGACCTCAAAACTGCTTTTGTGACCTGCCTCTGAGACACTTTGGAAGGTAAGTCCTAATCTGTGGCCACACCAGGACTTACTCAAGTCACCATGAAATAAAACTGCTACCACAAATCTCACTCTCTTTTTACTTTCCCCAAGTCTCTCTGGACTTGGACTGCTCTTTTGTTTGTAGGTCTGTGTCCAGAGATGCAAATTGTCTCTTCCCTGACACTGGTCATGAGGTAGGGTTGGAACTATGCTGTCCTCTCGTCTCTAGGTGATGTGGAGAGCAAGACTCACTCTTGTCTTTTTGCTGATTGTGCAGTCTGCTCTCCTCAAAAGAAGATGTAATTATGTTTCAATCAGCCCCTGTTGCCTGTAGCAATCTCTCTGGAGGCAGAAAATCAGCAGGGATTTTCTCTGCAGGACAGGAGATGGTACCTCCCGTTGTCCGTGTCCCATTGTCAGTTAGCTGCTGAACTTCAAACCTGTATTTCAAAAGCATGCTTCAATGTGCTTAGCTTACTTTTCTTCTTCCTCTGGTCTTTTAAAAATACTTGTTCTTTAGATATATATAGCAGAGCATAGTCTCCATAGTCAGATCAGACAAACTGCAGAGAACGTTTGCTCTTGGGTTATTTATAGAGCACTTAGCAGCACTGTCCCATTGCCCTTTTTGTACAAATCTAGGGCAGGCTGGGCTGAAAACATGACCTTATACTCTGGGTATACAGTCTGGCCATTCAGAATCTCTTTTTTAACAAAATTTGTGTTCCAAAAGGAAAAAATGTGTTTGCAGCTACAAATTTCTCAGTTCCCTGTGCCTGGTTGAGTTGGTGTGATACGCGCATACAGAGTTCAGGGTTTTTTTGATAAATCTTGTAGTAATTGTACATATTCTTCATCAATATCAATAGAACTTCTGCTTCATGATCTCCTCAGAGCAACAGAGCTGTTAGGATTGTAATCTGGATCTGTATTCTTTTGGGTTATGAAGCCAATGTGACTATCCAATATGCAATACATTTATAAAACATGGCTGGAGGAGTTTCTATCATTCATCCAGACCATGTATTCATTAAAGCTTAATGCTGACATAGATTTCTTGTAATTGATTAAAACTAATAGTTTTCCTTCGTTAAAATATCCACATACTATGAATAGTCTATAATTTTCCTATGGGTCTTCCCAGATGGATGAATTTGAAATACTTCCTTCTTGTCTGCTAGCTTTCCCCCTTTTTCTCAATTTCTACAGCAAGCATCCTTAATACTTACTGTTAAAAATCTAGTTTCTTCAAATAGCAAAGATCACTTAGGTGCACTAAACTTCATTCTGTTATTCACGCTGCATTTGGTTCAAAAAGAAATGTGAAAATGTTCATTTACATGAGAAGGCCATCAATATATGACAGAAAAAGCCTTGCAGGGAAATCTGGTTGCTCAATAATTTTACACAAGTCCTCTATTAAAAAGAATTTAGTGATCTACTGTGAAAGGGAGTGTAGGCTTATTACATACACAAGGTTGAAGCATCCTTTTTCCAAGCATTGGCTCAACAGTGATATCACATATTGTTAGAAGTATCTTGCACCATGGAATTACATAGTTTTCCTAGAAAGTTTAAAATAAATTTTAAATAAATTTTTTTAAATTTAAAAATAAATTTTAAATAAAATAATAAATTTGCTTTAAATAAAGTAAAGCAAACAAGCCTATTGGACAAAAAGTAGCTTCCAAAACTTTTATCCAGGCACAATTAAATCTTGTTAGACAAGACAGTATGGAGCTCTGCACAACAACTGATATCTGCCCTAGGAACTGGAGGAGTCATCAACACTCTTGGCAGCTGCAAAACATAACTACTTGCATATCAGCAACATTCTGCAAAATTAATGACCATATTAATTCTTGGTGTGACTCCTCCTGAGATAATTGTTTTATACCAGTGATGAATATGGACAAATTTTGTTAATAACTAGTGACTAAGTACTGGAATATTGAAAATTGCTTTCCACAGCAGGAAAATCCAGTCAGTGGAGCATGGCTAGGGATTTGTGGAAAGGTGGGAAGAATGGAGACAAGAGAAAGAGGAAAAAAATATTTCTTGTTTTGCATTGAGAGAATGGCATTCATACATATTCCATTTCTTCTTGGGTGTTCTGTAGAGTTAGTATGAAGAAAACACACCCAGAGGCCCATTTAAGATGGATTTATTTTCCTGACTGCCAGTTTTAAGCTTTCCCTTCTTTAAAACCTGATACTGTAGGCAGTGTATCTAGAGAAACATGTGTGTGTCAGAAATACACGGGATCGTTTTTCTCTGATAAATGCTCAGAGCCAAGCCCACTGGGTTTATCTTACTCTTTGGTGTCTGTAGTTCTGGGGCTCTCTGAGGGCCCTAGGACCTCTCTTGGGCAATTACTTCTAGCAGAGATTAGTTAATTCAGCCTCTTGGGTACATGGATTTACATAATGGTGGTCCATGTCAGGCTGTCAGGTAACCTTCCCCTGACCCATAGCATTCCACAATGTATCTCCTGTATGCAGCGTCCTCCAGGTGGTCTGTATTTCCCCTTGTTATGTCCTCCACCTTCTCCCTGTGGTGACAGCACAGCATTGGGAATTTAGGATAAAATTCCCTGCAGCATCAAGAGGTTGCTTGAGAGGAAATGAAAGCAAAATTATTGTTTCAGTGAGATATTAAGTTAGGCATTATTTGTAATACTCAAAAGAGGTAAAATAAAATGTAAATTGTATTTTTTGTCTAAGCCTAGGTAATAAATATCTTCCTACTCCCTAATACTTTCCTCAGAGACACCTCAGATATCTCCCAGCTCCTGCAGCCAAGGTCCAGACTCACCCACTGTGGTGCTCCTTTTCTGACTTCAGCAGTCCTGGAAAGCTGTCGCCAGGGATGGAGAAGAGCCTCCTCCATCTCCTCCTTTCCTTCCTTTGGCCTCCACCTGCTGCTGAAGTGCAGTCAAGGAGTGTGTGACTTCTCTGTGCAGCCATCATCTCCATGATTATCCTTCAGTTCTTTCTAGCTTTTTCTGCACCACTCATCTGGTTCCTGTTTCCTCCCAGGAAATTTCCATGTGCAGCTCCAGCTGCTCCTCCTTGCCCAGACCAGGCATCTGTTGAAGATCATGGGCACTGGGGATGTCTGTGTCTCTGGAAAACCCACAGATGTCACCTCAATGGCACAGGTGGTGGGCTGCATGTGAGGGTGTAACTAACCTATCTGCATCTCTACTCCATCTACACACTCTCAAAGAATTTTCTATCACAGAAACTTGTAGGATTTAAAGCTGAGTAAATGTGATCTTTCAGAGAGATTTTCTGTTATATTTTGGGTTCTTAAACATGGTCACATTATGTTGAAATCAAATTGGCAGAGATGTGGGAACTAAGTAATTATTCATCATTCTGCCAGCAGTGGCTTTCCTTACTACGCACAAAGTGCTTCTTTATAGAAGATTAAAGCACATTGTTTCTGGTTAGGAAACCCTTTCCTATTCATTGAAGACCATTGCCAAATCTTGAAATAGTTGTGTTTGTAGAGAATTGAAATGTGTAATTTCAGTATAATAAGCAGATCCATACTTCTCACCAGCATGCCTAAACCAACATGATTTATTTTAGGGAGCATAGGAAAAGTCAACAGCTTTAGAAAATTAAATTGCTCCGTTACTGAGAGCCTTCTGTTGAAGACATGGCAATAGCTCACAAGTTAGATAATGAATTACATATTGCTTTTAGATAATGCCTTTAGCGAATTTTTTAGAAAATGATCAGATTTACAACGGGTCAGTGCAAAACTGTGACCAGAATTCTTATGTTCTCTCCCTGGGTCAGTTTCCTTTTCTTACTTTACCTAACTTTTATCTTGTGTCTGTAAGTATAGAAGTTTCTTTGTAAAATTTTTATAGGCACAACTATCTAACTTTTATACTGTATTTAAAGGTTAAAGGTTAAACATAGCAGAGAGACATTAAGGAGTATGGAGGGAATCTCAGTGTATCCAGCTTCTCACTGGCTTTCAGGGGCTGTGTTGCTTTAAGACCCATTTGAAACCACCAGAGATTTCAGTCATTCTCATTCAGTTTTGGTCTACTTTGTACTTTTATTGACTAGGTAAATGTAGCATGCAGCAAAAGGGAGTTATATTAAGATGAAAGAATGCACAAAAATATTACTAAATAATTTACGTAGCTTAAGTCCCCAAAATTGGACTAGATCTCTTTAAAGGGCAAACATTCTCCAAAATGTAAATACCTTTTTGTTCTAACAATGTGTGAAATGATGTGAGATTCATTTTACTCATGGCATTTTGATCTTTCTAATTCTAATAACAACCAAAACAGAAGTGCAGAGACAGAAAAACTGGTAGTTCAGATGAATTCAGTGACATGTGGAAAATACAATGCACTATAGCTGTTCTGCAGAACAAGAAAGGAGCACAGAAAACAAAAACGATTAGAAAGGAAAAGATTTTTGTGGGAGAAAGCCCTACCTAGGAGACCAACTTTTTAGTCTTTTTACTGTCCCACTATGCATTTAGCAAACTCTATCTTAATGAGGACTGGCATGCTTGAAGTCATAGAAACTGCTGCGCTGAAGTCCAGATAAATTGTCTTAACCTCAGTAAAAGTCATACAGAAGAGCTTGAAAACTACATTGTCTTGCTTGGTCAGGAGTTGTTGGTCAGGTGCATTGGATTCTCTGGGCAGCAAACCCCCTGTTCTGAGGGGATGCATTGACAAATGGTGAAGGCTCCAGCATTTTGAGTTCAACTTTTTCTCCCTGGTGCTAGGAAAAATACAAAGATACATACAGAGCCATGCCTACAATTTTCTGGACCAGCTTGAGAAGTGGGCCCACAGAATCCCATGCAATTTAATGAGACCAAGTACAAGGTGCTGTATCGGGCTGGGTCAGCACCTGGTGTCAGCACAGGCTGGGGATGAGCAGACCCAGAGCAGCCCTGCCCAGAAGGAGCTGGGGGGGCTGTGGGTGAGAGGCTGGACATGCCCCGGCCATGGCACTGACAGCCCAGAGAGCCAAACGTGTCCTGGGCTGCATCCAGAGCAGCGTGGGCAGCAGGGCCAGGGAGGGGATTCTGCCCCTCTGCTCTGATCTGCTGAGACCCCACCTGCAGCGCTGCATCAGCTCTGGGGGCCCCATAGCAAGGGGGGACACCAGCCTAGTGAAATGAGCCCAGAGGAAGACCACGAAGATAGAGAGACAGAACACATTTCCGATGAGGAAATGGTAACAGAGTTGAGTTTGTTCAGCCTGGAAAAGAGAAGGTTTCAGAGGACATAATTGTGGCTTTCCAGCACCTGGAGGTCATCAAGGCAGATGGAGAGAGACTTTTCACAAGAGCATGTAGGGACAGGACAAAGGCAAAGGGCTTCAAAATGAAGGAAAGTAGGTTTAGACTAAATGTTAGGAAAAAAAATTCTTTGCTATGAGGGTTACCCAGAGATATTGCAGGTTTCCCATACCCAGAAGTGTTTGAGGCCAGGTTAGATGGAGCTTTGATCAACTGACCTAGTGGAAAATATCCTAGCCCATAGCAGATTGCTAGAACTAGATGATCTTCAAGATCCCTTCCAAATCTGGTCATTCTATGAATCTATTAATCTATGATACAATGAATACTTAAATTGGAAGAAAAGTAAACTGTTTTCAGGCTCTACTTGTCTAGGGGTAGCACATTTTCATGCTTGCTTGTTATTAAGGCTCCTAGGTGTTGCCAAGAAATCCAACAAAATTTGTGTGACTACCTGTTTGAGAGACTAGCTGGTGCTCACTGGTGTTTAAGGACTCATTTTCGCAATGCAAATGGTGCTCTAAAAGAAGCACCTTTAAAAATCCTTTTTGAGAAGTTAGGACTTGGAGATGGAGCAAACATAGTGATTTGTCCAGGAAGACAGACATTGATGCAAATGAAGGCATCACTTCTGAGAGGGATTTAAAAATTTATATTCTAGATTATCTTCTTTTCCTAATGTTCTTCTGTCACATACTTTTTATTTTAATTAGTGTTGGATGATGCAGAAACAAGGTGAAGGCTGAATTTAAAAGAAAGAAAGAGATGGCTTTTCAATGGCACATTTCTCAGAAAGGAAATGATCAGTCATGGTGTCCTATCCTTCTTTACTGCAAACAGGTTCCAGAATTCCTAAATTAATATTTCTCACATGGTTTCATCATTTTGTTTTAACCTTTCCATTTTTTGTCCTGCCTGTTCATCTATTTGCCTGATTATACAAGCTTGTATGCTTGTATAATCAAAGTGGTCTCTTGTCTGTTTTGTTCTTATATTAATTTCCTCTGCTCATCAGCAGAGTGTAGCCTTTCTTCTTTAACTGAAAACTTCAAGTCATAGTCAGTTGTAAAGAGGAGGAAAAAATTTCCAAAACTTCAATTTTCCTTCAGGACGAAGGTTCCAGTGTGACCTGCTAGAAGGAGAGTAGGGGGACAGACACAAATCCCCCTAAGGTGTTGTGGGGTGCCCCTGCTCAAGGCGAACAAAGATTTAGTTAAGAGCCACGGCTTTGACTCCCGGGAAGGGTGGACCCCACCCCTCTACCTTGGGGGAGGTATCTTCTAAGCCCGGGAATGGTAAAACTCCACCCTTCCCCTATAAATTCCACCACCCTGCCTCTGTTCAGAGTTCTCTGCCTAGGGGTTTAGGTGAGTGTGTTCCTGTATTGGTGTCGCCCCAAATAAATGGATCCCTGGATTCAACCAAGCAGAGACCTGCCTCGTTGCGTCTCATGCTGGTCACCAGACCTCCCTGGACCTGATCCTGCAGCCACGAAGTGCAACAAGGTGTTACGTTTCCTTGTAATACTAGCTGCATTTAACATATTGGGCGTGACTAAAGAAGGAGGTGATGGAGCAGCAGTGAGAGAGGCCGAAGCAGCTCTTTAAATATAGGGAGCAGGTCACGTGCTCCAAAATCTGCTTTTCAATGTTCCAGTAGGAAAGAAGCGTCACTCCTGGATCTGAGGAGTCTTTCCATCAGTGAGCCCTGCTGTAGCTCTACATGACTCCTGATCCAGCAGCAGAAGGTATCTGTCATTCCCTAGCACTGGGGCTGCCCCTGCGTGCAGCAATAATTACATCCTTGAACTACCTGCTGCTGCTGCCACAGAGGTGTTGCTTCAGATGTGGGCTTGTAACCACGAAGCTCTTTTTATTTTCTCTTATTGGCTACCCTCTGCATATCTAGGTAATTGATTTTGGACAACTAACCAATCCATTTTTGAAGTAAAGGCTTTTTGGAAATAGTAAAAAATATTTTTCTTTGATTACTCCCGCACTTATTTATCTTGAAACCTTTCAACTGTGATATCTGTGTTTCTGGGGAATGTTCTTTTGTACAGAAGTCCTGCACGAAAGTATTTCTTCCTATCCTGCAAAAAAAAAAAAAAAAGAAAATTGTACTGGTCTCCTTCTCCTCCCTGCAAGTCTAGTTCAAACACCTTTTTTGGTAAATTCTTACTAGTTTGCACTTCAGAAAGATCCCAATACTTAAACAGCTCTGTGTACCAGCAGTCTTATATTGTACACTCCTTGGGGTTCTCTTTCTATTATTTACATTAATAATAGCTGGTCCTGGCTATTGATTAATAGTCTAATATTTCCACCATCACACCAATTAAAAATAGTTCCCTGAACAGCAAATAATTCCTAGGTTGCATATATTTAAAGTAATTACAAACTTTAAAGCAAAGTAACATGTTTCTGCTGGGGCCTTCCATAGTCATGCAATAGCATGCATCACTACAAGCACAGGAGGGATGGATATCTTTCTTGCTTGCATCAGCTTTATTTAAGCTCCCCAATAGTTCCACTATGGTAGTGTTTGAGAGCTCATACCTGCCTGTGTATGTGATCAGGGGAGGGTGGAGAATGAGTACTCAGTGTATACAGATAAATGGCAACAGCCAAATTTGTGAAAAAAGAGATGTAGGAAAAGAAGATTTAGGCATCCAAGTCCAGGTTTAAGGTTGAAAATTGTGAGAAGACATGAAAAATAGTTTAGAACTCAAATATGGCACTTTGGTGCATGCTGGTATGTATGAAAGTCATATTTTTGCAGATCTACTCTTAAGTCCAGTTTTAATTCTGTTTGTAGATGCCTGGGCTCTTGGCTGTAAACACCAGAAGTTTAATTGTAGGGAATGACTAAAGTACTCTGTATCAGGAAGATGGGAGGGATCAGACTCCAACATGTGATCATCTGGATGCAATTATGAACTTCCAGAATGCCTTCTTAGATGTGGATTTATTCTGCTCAAAGAGTAGAGATACAAAACAGCCACATCCTCCAGAACAGGAAGACAGATTTGCATGTCATTCCATCTTCAGATGTGCTTCATTTAGTAGAGCAGAGGAAGTAGACCCTGATAATACCAACATCAGTTTCCTCAGTAATGACTACCAGCTAGCTAGGGTTAGCACAGAGACTTCTCAATGCAAGATCCTGTCTTCAAATCATGTAAATGTCCTATGTTAATTTTTCAATATTTGAGGTGCTTTGTCCTTTATTAATTGACTTTCACTCTGCATCTCAAAATGCATCATTTTTGCGCTGTATATTATCTCAAGTGTCAGGGGTAGCAATATTGGCTTGAAAAAATTCAAGGAAAATTTCACTCTTCTCGTCATACTGTCAGTCATTCTGTAAACATCCTGGCTAGATGCTTTGCTGAGATCACAGAGCCAGACTAGTTACATATAGTTGGATTTAAGATGGCCAATGGTAATTTTCTTACAGTTCAGTCAAAATTTGTAGCTAATGTTTCTTTACGGTGCTGTCATTTAATTATGAACAATGCATGTTCCACATCTAAAAGTAAACAAAATCATTCTTGGTGATTTCCTGTTCACTGTAGGCTGTGAAATGTCAGCATACCAGAAACAAGCAAATGTTGAGACAACATATAAAAGAGCGTTTGATGTAACAAAGCCGCAAGAAATGCATATTTCTGTCTCTTCCTCTTTGCTATTCCAGATACAGAAATGAAAAGAACTCATTATAGATTGTGCTGAATCAGAAGAGAGATCTCTGGCTTTTCATTACCTCTACTGAATGGAACCACTCTGAGTTTTGTCCAGAATAGAGAGGGATATCTCCCAGAAGCACCTAAACAAAGAGGAAATGAGATTTAGACATTCTTTGCATTAAAAACATGCTCCTGAGATATATTTAGGCTCCTGAGATAAACACAACATACCAAGATTCAGTTCTGTATACACGTATTACCAAGCTTCTAACAAAATTATGCCAGTTTCTGAACAAAAGAAAAGAAAAAATAAACAGTTAAAAAGAGAGCCAGGTAGCATCCACACCAGAGGGGAAGCCAAAGATGTGTAGGATGAATCACTGCTCCTCATGCCATCAGCAGGATGTGTATGTATTTTCTTTAGAGGTTTCACTACCATTCCTGCATTAATGCAGTTTATCTTTGGCACAGCGGAATGTAAAGAGAGTAGGTATACAAAGCCTCTCAGATAGCCCCAAAACAGTCTTCAAAGGGGCTTTGGTGCTCATTTTCAGTGGCACATTTAGAAATGATTATGTAATCACTTTCTCTTTGCAACTTGCAAATCTCAGCAAGTAAAGGCTTGTTCACACACGTTGTATTTTCATAATTTTAAGAACAGAGTTAAGGTATTATATATATTTTCTGTATATCTTGCATGGATTCAGCTATTGTGCTGAGAAGGTACCTAGCTAGTGTGGCCTTCCTAAGGATAAAGACAGAAGTAAGTAACTGCAGTGTATGACACAAGGCTACTTATATCTGTGTCCACACGGGGACAGTGCAGTTCTACCAGACACATAGGCTAAGAAACTGCTTCATCCTGGAAAGGCTGAAACGCCTTCCCAGACTTGTTCCTCCAAGCCTCACTGTAAATTGTACAGACCTAGATCTTTCTGAACATTCTCTCAAACATCAAGTCAACACATGGAGCAGAAAAACCTCTGTCAGTTTTTGTAACATTTTATGTTTCTGACAGGGTATTTAATTTATCTGGATTATTGAGAGGTGCAATGAGATCTCACACTGGACAAAAGTGCAGCAGCTTGATTTATTAGTAGCATTAGATCAGTATATCCTGCCATGCCTTGCTTCCACCTTGAAGAAATGTACTTTTTATTCACCTGGGAGTTGTGCTTCTGCTTGTAGGGAGGATTTAAATTCACAAGCCAGCAAGAAAATATCTGTAGAAAAGCATGGGGACTATAAAAAGGCAAATCCCCACAAATATTTTGGAGGTTAAATGGGCCATGTTGGAAGCTTTGTGAGACAAATTGGAAACTTCTCTACCCCTTGCTTTTATTTGTCTAGTAGTTTATTTTGCACTGAGCATTATCTACTCCCCAAACCTTTATGCCCCCCAGTAGGGAGTTTTCTGTCAAGAAAAAGAATCTATGAAAAAGCTTTTTGTTAAACTTTTAAGGACCTCTGTTGTCCTGAATAGCATGTAGTGTTCTGTCAAAAGGCATTCTGAATTGGACTGTAAGAAAAGATCTGTGTTGAACAAAAATAAATGTTTGGTCCTATTCAAGCAAATATAAGAGACTCTTGCTTTCCATGGTTGTTTTGGAAGATAAGGTGTGTTCCTTCTCTTCCCTTTAAGATGATAGACTTGCTCATGAATCAGCATTGGCCATTAGTGCAATAGGTATCAGGGCTAAATTTTGCAAAATGTGGAAGAGCAGGGCTGTAAAACAGTTAACTGGTTTCTGTTTTCGAGGACTGTAAGTAAGTTGAATTAAGCTACTTCTTTCCTACTGTTTGCTTTGAGAATACTGGTCCAAACAAACCACAGAAGCTCTGCCCTTTTTCCTTTTTTTTTTTTCCTGCTGTGCCCTAAGGCTTACCTGTAGTATCTTGGGAGTCAGGATGCCATCAATGTGAGAGCTATAAGGAGTTTTAAGAGCATACCTGAAGAACCCTGTCAAATTTTGTCCGTGTGCCCTATTTCGAAACAGAAAATTGTTGTAGAAATAAAGTATTTCAGTCCTCAGGACACTGTAGGTGAGCCTTGTGCAGAATCGCAAGAGACTAATCTACCATAGATACCATGGGTCTGCTCTCTTTAGGACAAACAAAACACACTGTAATATCTTAGCCACACCATGTTGCTCCTAATCATGATCCTTTTGCAAGGTGATCCAGGAGAAACTTCTCTTCAACCCAGATCTGCTGTCAATACAGCCCTGAGCAAAACTACTCCAGCTGGTGCTCAAGAGGATTTTCACACTGCCTTTGAGTGAAGCTGCAGGGTAGCTAGACATAGGCTCTCTGCTCCCCCTAGAGAGAGGAGAAAGGCCCTGTTGTAAGCCACAGACACAATTTCCTTTCTCACTACCTCTTACCTGAAGGTGAACAATAAGCTTGGAAAGATGAACATAGATCTTGGTCCTTACCAAATAACTGAGAGATTTCAGAGGATAAGTAAGGATGTAAAAAGTGATGGCACACCCCGCCCCCCAGCAAAGGAGTGGACTGCTCCTTGACCATCTCCAGACAGATGAATCATCTCTCCAATACAAGCTCTTCAAACAAACAGGAACTGTGAGCCACCATGCTGCTAGACAACCTAGTTGCCATCTCTGAAAGCTGGTGG
>VWYI01044972.1:0-26825 GCA_013399455.1 Anthoscopus minutus
ACCGGGCAGCTGCTGTTTGTGAAGGTGTAAAGCCATGACTAGACTGTGTTCTTGTGGAGATTTCTCCATGGTGTTGGGAGAGAAAACTCGTCGCCCTATGAGAACTGAGGAAAGACTGTTGTAGAAATGATAACTGATTTAAAATCCCAGGTTTTGTTTTTATGTTGTCAGTTGGAAAAGGAAAGAAGGTGGGCAGGGGAGGGAAAGTGTTCTGAAGTTTCATTCTGACTTTTTTTCTTTTTCTATTCTTTCAGTTTTGTTAGTAAAGCTTTCTTCATAGTCTTAAGGTTTGAACCTGTTCTTGCCCTTCTAAAATCATATCTCACAGCAAGAAATGAGTAAGTGCGCTGGTGAGTTTAACTAGCTCCAAACCCACTGTATTATTTGGTGTGTTAGCCGGGAAATCAAAATTGGCAAATCTAAACCACTACATAGAATTGGTGTTTCCTCCTGGTTTGAACTGAAACTGCCACAACATGAAAGAAAAATAATTAAAATGTAGTAGACTATTAGAAATGTAAGATTAAATTACTGTCTACTGGGGAAAATGAATCTGAGGGTGCCTAATGACATCCTTTAGAAAGCGATCCTCAGCTAAGAAGATATATTGTCATTTGTATTGATAATTCACTATATTAATGCTTGAAAATAGTTTAACTTAGGCAATTAAAAATGTTAAAAAATTTAAAGATCCAGTGGAGTATCAAAGTGACAGACATTTCTTTCCCATTGAGACATGCTTAGACTCCATGGTATCAAAAGAATGGCAAATAAATGTGAAAGCCTAAAAGGAAGAATGCTTAACACACTTAATTGAGATGACAGCCAAGGTAACAGATGTCAGAATAAATATGTTATAATGCTAGTGAAAAATAAACTGAAATAAAGCAGATTTTATTCTGGCCCTATTTGATATAGTTTAAGGCAAGTTGAACAGTCCCTGTCCAACCACAGCTATGAAAAAGTCAAATTAAATTGTACCACTTGGGATATATGGTTAGCTCATATAGTGCTGGATGGGATTTAATTGCATCTCTGATTACTGTTCAGTTGTGGTCAGCACATTCTAACAAATTTACCTTCATTTTCCATAACTGTATTTAAAGCATGCTAACATCTGGCTGGATAGACAAGGTTTTAGTTTTAATGTTATGGCTTATACCGCTTGCCAGACTGGAATGCATCTTAGAGTCAAAAAGCCTCTAATTATGTAGGAGGAGTTTACTGGCAGAACTCTACCAGCACGACAAAACTTTTCAAGTGTAAATGGGAGCTAAGTGATTGTTTAAGTCAGCATGTCTTCTAACCACTTAACAAAGTATAATTTGTTTTCCAAAACCTCCCCTTCCCCAGCCACACAATGGGTCTTACCCAGTTCAGAAGTCAACAGAGGGACACCAGCCCACCTGAGAGGGAGGATCAGGCCTGATCCTTTAAAGAAAGGCTGCATTAATGGGATTCTCCCACTAGCAGAGGGTAGTATAATGAGAAAAGCAATACCCTGGGAAGTACAAGATCCTGCATGGAACATGTTCTCCCTCACTTCATACAGCTGCTGGCTCTGGCTGCCATAACCAGCTGCAGGATACTCTTTTCTTGTCTGTGGATGGTCTGGTGTGACTAGACTGCATCTATGTGATGCTGTATGAGGAAGCCTTACCAGCACAAGTTGTCAATAACTTGGCTCATTTTTCCAATCCATAGAGCAGATGTACCCAGGAAGGCTGGGCAGGGGGTCAGATTTAAAGGATTACAGCAACTGAGCAGTACTGTACCTGCTTGTATTTCTGACTGTTGGCATCACTAATTTAGTAAGTTCTGCCTCTACCCATCCACTCTTCCACCAGCAAAAAAAACGCCAACATCAAGTCAGACATAGAAATATCTATTTTGTGTGTTTTCTTGCATTTGGGTTGAAAAGGGCAAAGGAAAAAAAATAAAGAGAGAGAGAGAAAACTGTAAGATCGCATTCCAGAAATATTTTGAAAATCCACAGGCTTAATGAGAGAAAATAACTAAATGCATGAATGTTGTCACTGGCAAGCCATCTGGAGCATTCAAGTGAAAAATACTTTCAAAATCTTAAAAGTAAATGACCATGCAAAAGCATGGATAGTCTGCACTTGAGACAAAAGGTGTTTAATTAGAATGGGAAAAGCCTTTGTTCTAAATAATTAAAGGTAAAATTCCAGAGTAGATGAGAGAAATCCAAACTCCGTAAACATTTGACAGTTTTAAAGAGAAATCTGCAAGGGTTCAGGCATAAACCCACACAAGGAGAGGCAGAGGAGGCCAGACTGCTTAGGCAGCTCTACTGAGACATTGCAAGGGCTGAGAAGTTGGTGCCTGTTCATGTAGGGTGATTCAAAGCACTCAAGTCAAGCACACATTTCCAGCAACCACAGAGTAAAATAAGCAGCCTCCAAAGCGTGATGAAAAATCTCATGTGCTCATCAGCGAGCTGCCTTGAATTAGTTAGGCAGCTCAGCTTTGGTCCTTACTGTCAGAGCTGTTAATGAATTTTATACTAGATGGCATCTACTTCACATAGGACACAAATAATCCTGGCATCAGGAACAAGCAATACACCCAAAGGAATGGTAAGTTCAAGGAGCCTCATAAAACAGAGGTGTTGGGAGTACCAGTACTGCCTGTGCTTGGACCACACCTGGTTGCTCAGAAACAGGACTGCAAGCACATGGAGGATGTCACAAATCTGAGATTCGCCAACCAAAGCCCTCATTTGGAGGCTGGTAGGACAACTATGGGCATTATGGTTTTGGAATTTGGCATGGCCAGAAGGAACCGTCTAAGAAGTGAGGCACACCTATAATTTTGGAGGTCTAACTAAAAAGATGCACATACTACAGTGACTGCTCAACATGTCAAAAGGTTTTATATGACACGGTCCAATTTCCTAAGTGAAAAAAAACCCCTGGAAAGATCCTCAGTGTGCTGTGAGCTGAAAATGTTGTCTTTTCTTTTTCACCAAAGTTAGGTATTAGTAGTAAAATATTTTTATTCCAATTGTTTTGAATAAAATCCACACTTTGCAACAGGTTTTGCTGAATGATTGTCATTACTAAGCTTTGAATAATTTGGGTTCTATATACATTTTTAATAGCATTTTCCAGTTCAGTGCTTTCTCCTTTCTCTGTATTGGTTGCCATTATAAGTTTAAAAGCAGATTTCTCAGCACAAAGATTTGTTGTCACCCAGAGCTTCCCTATGGAGACACTCATCAATATTAGCAACCTTTTTTTGAATTATACTTATGACACAATTATACAGCTACCAAGTGCACTGCATTTCTCCTCATTAATAAGATCACTCATGTTTACTGAAATTTATTTTATTGAATTTATGAATATAAGAGAGGACATTGTCAAAAGCTGTATTTTTTCTCAGTCTTGGCTGAGACAAAAGATTTACAATTCTATTCCAACTTCTGACCAGCACATCTACTTTGAAGCCTAAACCATTTTCTAGCTGCATATTTTAAAAGGGCTTTCCAGAAGTGGAAGTATGATTACCTAGGACTATGCAGTGCAAGCAAATAAACTAAAGCAGGTATCAAATGGTGTCAAAAATACATAGATGTTTACCAGGAATCATTCCTTCCTGGTAGAACAGAAGAGCTAATATGTACACTAGCAAAAAGAAAGTAATCTCATTACTCTTGGAAGAAAAAAAAGATAAATGTTCAGTGTTATCAAAGATACTGCAGCCATGTTTCTGACCCATAAGGAGTCAAAACTACCCAGTGATAGCTGAAATCCTGTTAAGATCCCTAACCAGTCAATTACAGCTTACTCTGATCAGAAAGCACTCTTATTTTAATGGATGAGTACATGAAATTTTAACTCTGTCACACTAACTCTTCTGGTCATTTAATTGGAAAGAAGATTCCTGAGGACAATCCCAAAAAAGGAACTCAGCTTTGAATGAGGGATTTATACTGCTTAACTCTGATAATCAGCTTGTGCAGAGTGTTGTTTTTAGAGCACCAAACTCTGTGAGGACCACACATTCCACAGGTACCACAGGTAGTCTGCGCTGCAGTGCATGTGTCCAGTGCACAAACAGAAGTGTTCTACCCAGTCATGCTGCGTTAAACACAGGCAAAGTTCTCGGGGAAAAAGTAACAACTTTTTGCTGGTTTATTGTTTAATGCATTAGTTGAGTTTGGGTTGGGGTCTTTTTGCTAACAATGTTAGCGCTCTTCCTTTTTTTCTATCTCAATGCTTTCTTGTTGCCTCAGACTAAGTGTTCTGGTTTCTGAAGGTCCTCATTTCAATGACTCAACTGCCTCTGTCCCAGGTACAAACTTTTTTGGGGATCCCTGCAGGGGCAGAGGACTGCAATGCTGGTCACACTTTTGGCTTTGGATCTTACATAAAATGAAGCTTTGTCTTTTTTTCTTTTACTCTTGTAAAAGTCATGGAAGTGTTTGTTAGAAAATGTTTTCTCTTTCACTTGTGACAGAGACTTAGTAGATCAGCTGAAATTGCCTGGATGTTCTAAACTTATAAGCATCATCCCACAAGAGATGTGTCCTCGAATATTCAATTTAGGCTAATTGGAGGCATATCCTTTAATTTAGCAAGCTGAGGTTACTAATACAGATCAAGAGCTAAAAATTAACAGTGGAGCTGATGTATGCTAAATGCCTAAGTGATATCTTAACCTATAATTATACAACTTCTGTTAATAGTGAATAATTCAAATCTTCAGGGATTTCAATAGTCTAATGGGCTGTAGTTATTTCCAATTTACATTATGGTTGCTAGGTTTCATTAAAATGAGCAAAAGGCTGCATAGCGTAGCAGAAGAAAATTGATGTTTGAAGTTATCACCCAGAAATCAAAAATGAAATTTAAATTACAAGGTGTCCAAGCAACACAATGACACCAAAGTCTAGCACTGATAATGAAAGTAGGAAGACAGGGAGTTTGCAGGGGTTATTAAAGGAAGATAGCACTACTAGCAATATGCTCCGTAACAGTGATACCTTAAATTCCGCACTACTGTATGTAAGGAGTTCAAAACATTACAAACCTCCATTAAGCCTTCCTATGTTCTTCTGAATTATTTAAATTTTGTTATCACAGATTTGCAAGTGGCAGGCTGAGGCACAATAAGGCACAAGGCTTATCTGGAATCATGGGATAACTCAGTGGGATGCAAGAGTCGCAGCTGGGGGCTGTAGCCTCCCTGCAAGCCTGCTGATGGTACAGCTACCCCAAACCATCGCTCTGGGGCACTGCTCAGCCAGCCCCCTCCTCCACCAGCCACTGCCAGTTTCAGCCTCATACCACAGACTTCAGTCTTTAGCTGAGCTGAGACGTGTCTTTGGGAGGTTGCTGTACACTGGATCACCCAGAGCAACATGGGTTAAAGCTACTGTTTTCCATACAGCCAGAGGGAGTTATTCATCTGGATCACTGCAGACACCTGACCTGCAGTGCAGTCCCACAAACACATCAGCCTGGTAGCAAGGATGGCAAATCACAGTGGGGAGAGAGAGCAGGAGCTTGGAATGACCGCCTCCAGCCAGAGCTGGCACCAGGGAAAGCACAGTGTGGCAAACCGTGGCCATATGTGTTTCTCCGGACCTGGGATACACTTTTGGAAGACCATGGTGTACAATTCCAAACCCAAATGACAACTATGGCCTCCTCTGAATCAAGCCCACCTAGGTTTGAGAGTAAGGCCAGGTTTTGCTGACTCAAGGCTTAAACCTGTCAGTGGGACTCATTGCTGTGGTCTCTTTCATCTCCTGTTTTCCTGAGCCACATTGTATGTAAGTGAACTATTTTTGTAAAAACAGGGTTAAATTAGTTTACTTAACAGATAATAAAAATGCCACATAATTTAGTAGGAATTACTAAGAGAAGTGTTTGTTACAATTTGGGAGAAGTCAAGCTGTCTGACACTTTTGATATATAAATTTGACTTTTAATTTCTTATAAGTTCTTCTGGAGTGTACTTTAAATATAGACTGTCTCTTCTTCTTATGAGCAGATTGAAGTAAGTGTTCTTTTCTACCTGAAGATTAGCTATTTCCTTAGTCTTTAGCTAGTTGTCCATGCTGCTTTTTCAAAATTCAGGTTCAAATTCCCCATTTGTATATAATTTCAGTTTCTGAAGCTACATTTTAATATCTGAATTTCTCTAAAGAGACAGAAGTACAGAGGGGTTTTGTTTAGTCTTTTTTTTTTTTGTTAATTTAAATACTTCGAAACTGCAGTTTCTATATTGGTGAATAAGCCATGGGATGAAGAGTTATAATTAAATAGTTATTTCCTTATAAAATAGGTCTTTCCAACAGCTTCTTTTTATTTTATTCTGAATCAAAGTAACTTCTTACATCTCAGTCTGAAATAGACATACCCATTTTGCAACATATTGCTAGATATCTGTAATTTACATAAGAAGCAACAGCAAAACTCCATGTACATTATGTTAGTTAAATTATTATTATTATGTAATTACATAATGGAGAAATAGCAAATTCAAACTCTTAAAATGCTGATCATGAAGTATATTAAATTTTAGCATTGCCTCAACTGCAGAGATGGTGTGCTTGGTGGCACACCCTCCATCATGCAGATGATGGGATAAACTGGAGCACAACACAGCTCTTCTCCAGGAAACTGAAGGAGATATTACAGACCTTTGCTGCGTCTTGAACCAGGACTAGAACTCCTTTTGAGTTCATGGCTGTAGGTCTAAGGAGAAGCAATATCTAGTGATTCACCGTAAATATGTATTTCACTAAGTCATGAATTAATGTGCTTAATTCCCCCAAAATTGCAGCTGAAAAGAAATCCTTCCTAAGCCTGCTTTTACATGCAGCAGACAACAGAGAGTCAGCAGGGGTAGATTTGGCTCAGAAACACGTGGTACATCCATCAGTGACTGCGATGCCCAAAGCTCCCCCCACCTCGTAGCTTTGCCGTGCAAGCTATGAGTACTCTTGAACAAACCACATCAGCCCCCCAGAAGTCCAATAGAACAGTAAGAACCTATAAGAATCACATACTTTAATAATTCACTGGCTGGAAAACACTTTCAGGTTGACAGATGCCTTGTTACTACATAGTCATGTTAAGCAATAACACAAATCAATAAAATAAAAACAATCAAATAATTAAGAATCTTCATTCACTTAATACCCACTGCAACTGCTATTAGCAAGAAGTTTGATGGCTGTTCATAGATCTCTTTAGCATATTATAAATTCCCCACAGAGCACTCAGATGCCCCAGCTATGGTGATTAGTGCTGCATACACTGCAATCCTGTCTCTGTGCTATTAACTGTAATGGTCTCACATTTAAAAATTGTGTTCTGGGAATAAGGCTGGGGACACAGCACACTGGAGACACATTAGTGAGAAGAGACATAGACAGTCAGAGCGTGCAGGAGACCAGACCATGACTTACCATGTAACTTGGAGGAACTTACTTACCTTCTCATTTTAAGTGTAAACCTTAAGTGTAAGAAATGTGTGTCAAAATTGAATCACTTCATGGAATGTTATGTAGTCTGATTAATGATATTTAGAGAGCCGTTGGAGATCCCTGGCTAAAGGTTGGGTTCTTAGTCAATCTGTTATTTTTGCTTTCAGAGCTTTCATTGTGTCAGATCCCAGAGTTTAAACGAGTTCTTTCTAACTCTCTGCATGGACTTTGTGAAACTGGTTTCTGGTGCCAAATGCCAGCATATTCACAGAGCATAAACCATCTGGTTTTGCTGAAACTAAATATTCCCATGTTTACTGAGGAAAATAGATGCAGACACTTTCAGTTCTTGCAGCTGTTCCTTCCTGGGAAACAGTAGGAGAAGACTTTCTCTCTCCAAAGCAGAGGAATAGTATGCTTGATTGACATCCTGCAAACTGCAAATCTTGCAGACCCAAATTATTTCCCTTGTTTTGCTTCAGAAGTCCTTCCCCCTTCCTCACTTCAAGAGTAACGCCTCAGCAAGCGTTGTGTATTTCTCACAGTTTGTGGGCAGTAGGACAGGCTGTCAGGGAAACTGAGATTATATCACATGCTAATAAACATAATTTTAAAAAAATAAAACAAAACAATGCTTCTCACACTTTTTAAAAGTTATGACACAGAGAGATGAAGTAACCTGTGATACATAACCCTGGTTATGCTTCATCTTGTCCTAATTTTGCATGAAGCTCTCGGGAGGCTCTCTCCTGCCTTCCAGATTCTCTAACCCACCTGGAGCTGTCAGGATAAGGCAAGGGGACCTTCTCTTTTTTAAAAAATAAGATTTTCAGTACAGGTCTTACTATATCTATTCAAATTTTTTAACTATTTCAGCATTCAGGTGTTTGATATAAATCTGTTTTCTGGGAACACCTAGACCTGCTCTGCTCTACCTTTTAGATATGCATAAAAGGCAATGATGGCATAACTACATTCACAGGAATCAAGGGTCAGCATTAATCTACAAAACAATCTTGTTCTTCAAAAAATACTATTGCCAAAGCAATGATGAGTATAGCATTTGTGTCTCAATCAAAGATCTCATGATGTGTTTCAAACAAAAACTGTATTAAAAGAGACAGAACAGCACTACCACTGAATG
The DNA here is from genome assembly GCA_013399455.1 of Anthoscopus minutus. NCBI lineage: Eukaryota > Metazoa > Chordata > Aves > Passeriformes > Paridae > Anthoscopus > Anthoscopus minutus. The sequence goes on from VWYI01044972.1 coordinate 8,610, forward strand.
ACTGAGGCATTCTTTGGACACAGACCCAGACTCAGGTGCCTGGGCCATTGCGTGTTTTAATATATAATTGTTAATATAAAGTGCTGCAGTTCCAACATTTTATATTATAATATATATACACCAAGAGAACCAGTATGGATGCAGGAGGTCAGAGAAGAGTTTTTCACATCCATGCAACATGCCTCCAAATGCAAACCACTGGCTAGTTTGGGACTCTCCTCCTTAATTTGTGGGGGAGGTTGAGAAAATCTTGGGTTTAGCTCAGTGTAGAAAAATTATTATTATTTTTATATTTTAAAAGGTTATAACCAAAACCAACTATTTACCCAATTTTAGTACAAATACTGAGGAAGAAAAAAGGGTCATAAAGTACTACAGAATGGGATCTGTTGGTTTTTTTTCTTCTCTCTTAATCTAATTTTTTTTACTAAACAGGGATAAATTATCTGCAGATTTTGTTTATTTTGAGATTACCTTAATACAGTTTCTTATCATTTCTGACTAAAGAGATAGGATCTGTAAATGTTTTTGTAAACAAACTCTCCTAAGGAAATACACTGTCAATTGGGTCAACTAATTTCTGTTTCAAGTAAGAAACTGGAAAAGGCCATTGAGAAGGCAGCAGTGGTTTAGCTATTGCCACTTACAGAGCATATGCTCCTAATTACGCTGTAATTTAAACTAACCACATGGCTCCTATTGGCCTCTCCCTCCCATCCACATAAGAGCTGCAGTCATCCTTGAGTTGCAATTTCCCAAGGTGATAAAGTACATTAGAAATGAGCTACAGTGATGGGATAATGCTGTAAAACACTGCCATATACTTTCTACTGGATAGCTGATGACAAACATAGGAGAGCAATGGTTTTTGAAAGTTACAACACCAGAGTAAATAACAAAAAAGTGTATGTAGCGCACTAACTTTAATGTGCAGTGAGTAGCAGAAATTCTGTCTGAACCAACGGATGCTTACCAGGAAAAGGCAGGTAACAGCAGAAATGCTGACTCGGTGCTCTTTAGCTGGGGAAGCAATTCTCAAATTCCCAGCAACAGCAGCCTAAGTGAGAACTCATGTCTACACAGTCACAGTTTAGGGAATGACATTTACTAACACATAGTTGTTTTGCCATTTTCTTTGGAAATTTCTGCATTTCAGATCTGACAAACTGAGCAGAGGAACAGTGCAAATTAAAGGACAACTTGAGACAGTATGGGGATAAGGAGAGGAAAGTTGACACATAGAGTATTTAGGGTATATGACTCTGAGACCAAGTAGGGGAAAGTTAGGAGTAAAGCTAGCTCGGTGAACATGAGAGGAATTTCAAAATAGCTGATAGACAACCTAGAAAGGTGAGTATTGTTAATGAGATTTTAACAAGACATCAGTCCTCTTCCCCCTTGTACTTGACTCACCAGTTAGCTGTCTTTGGCCAGAATCTGTGCATGGTACCACACCAAAAATTACTGACCATCTACCCCTCAGCAAAGAAAATGCTTTCATTAACTATTTCTTTCTGCATTGCAGAAGACAATGAACCTCATTGTCTGATCTTTTAAGTCTGTTTACTGCACTTGGATTATGCCAATGAGACATGCTAAATTTTAACCCACAGAGAGAAACCCACATATTTGTATCCCTGCTCAAGCTACAAAGAAAGTGGGGTTGCAAACTTTACCGGCCTATGCAGCACAGTGAGGGGACCTTCCACCCAACTGACAACACAGGTACAGCTGAGCAGAAGTTACCCAGCCATGTTCCCAATAAAACAAGACACTGGCCCAGAATCTACAAGGAAAGAAATGAACTATTTTTTGCAGCTTGTTCTTTTTCATAGCATCTCTGCTTATATTAAATTATTTTGTTGTTATTATATGTTGCTGATTTGTTTCTGGAATATGCTGACATGCTTAGAAAAAAGGTTGTTAGGAGATTGTTTTGCTCAGTGTACCTGAAATTTTATCATCCTATGGAGTTTGGGAAGATGTCTAAATTATGTTTTTATGCCACAGTGAAAAATAATTTCATATCCCCATTTAATTATCAATGCAGAATGTTCTACGTTGATAACAGATTATCATATCTGAACCTGATGTTATCATGGCTTAAAATAACCTCCAGGGTGGTTCAGTTGTGTGAGATGAAACTGGGACAATTCCTAAAAGCTCAAGAGGGACTGCAGATTTATTAGTTTTGGCAGTAATAAAGTAGTTGGGATGAGGATGAACTTTTTAAAAGTGGAATAATTTTTTGTAGTTTAACAAAAAATATTTTAGGATTTCAGGATTTTTTTTTAGCTTGGATTTCCAATACTAGCAGAATTTGAAAAACAAAAAATGATAACTGTATGTGCTATCATGAACAGATGAGTTGAAATTTTATTTCTGTATATCCTGCCCACCTGTGTAGGCATTTCAAGAGTGTTTTGTCACCTGACTTTCTGGACACTTAGCATCATGATACCTAATCATGGCCCCCTTTCCTATTTTGTTTTGTTTTGCTCATATTAATTTTCTTCTAACCAAGAGATAAAAAAATTGATTTCAACATTATACAAGGTGGCAGGATTTTGCTGGCTTGTAGGCACTGATGGAAAAGTTCAAGCTCACAGAGCTAACTTTCTACATCAACATCTATATTTAGGCATATAAAGGAGAGGTCTGTTTTTTCTAGAACACCTGCACTTTGTTACTTTGCCAACATACACGTATATTTATCTGCTCTCCCAGTTCACAGTGGGTTTTCACCACCTACATTTTAAAGCACTTCTCTGTCCATCCAAGGCAAGCATCTACTGACAGAAGTATGTAAACATAGCTTTAGAGAGCTCATCTCAAAAAAAAAATTCCAGAAATCACCAAAAAAGTACTCTTAGCAGCTCCAGCCTTAGTGAAACACGAAACACAAGAGTTTTGACAACTGCGTTAGAAGAGCGCTACAAAAAGCACAACTCGTCATTCCAATTACGACAGATTTTTTTTTTAATTATTTTTAACAAACTGCGAGACAGCACAGATGCGATCTCCAGCAGGCGGAAGGGTGACCCTCGGGTGACACGGAGGCTCCCGGGCCTCATTTTCCTGCCTTTTGTCCGTCCACAGCGCTACAGCCGCCCAGCACGGCGCCCAGGACAAGCGGGCCAGAGGCACCGCCCGGCCCACTCCGCGCCTGCGCTACCGAACCCGCTGCGCCTGCGCTACCGAACCCGCTGCGCCTGCGCGCTGCCGGGGCTCGGAGCGGCTGCGGCGGGCGAGGCAGCTCATGCGCCCTGGTGGCGCCTGAGGAGGGGAGGAGGCGCGGGGAGGAGCGGTGGACGCGTTCTCCCATTTAGCTGCGAGGGAGCGGGAGTAAGCCGGGCGGCTGGAGGAGACCGCCGGAGGGGGGTAGGGAGTCACTTTCGCTGCGGCCGCCGCTCCTTGCTCCTCCTCCTCCTCCGTGGAGCGCCCTCCACCCCGCCCTCTCCCCGCCCGGGACCGAGTCTGGTGGCTACAAAATGGCGGACGGGGAGCTGAACGTGGACAGCCTTATCACCCGGCTCCTGGAAGGTGAGCGGGGCGCCGCGGGGAGCCAGAGGGCACGGCCGCCGCTCCCCGCGAGAAGAGCCGGGGCTGCTGGCGCGGCGCGGTGCACGGCAAGCGGGGGCAGAGCCCTCCCTGCGCCGCCAGGCCCAGGGTGGAGAGCGGGAGCGGGCTCGGCGCGTCCCGCCAGTGCCCCGAGCCCCGGCCCTGCAGCTCCACGGAGGGGCGGGTGTGCGCGGGGGGTGCCCGCCCTGTCTGGCTGCCTTCCTATTTAATAGGAAGAAAAAAAAACAAAGCAAAAAACATTTTCCTTATTCACTGCTTCACCTCGCTGCAGCTCTCTGGGTGAGGGGTGAGCTGGGGACGACTCGCTAGCTGAGCTGTTGAGCGGCCTTTCCTCCCACCGCCGCTCCAATCGGGTTGTAGTCGCAGTCCTCCGTGTGTAAAATTATGTCTGCGAGCTGCGTTACGTGTGGAGTTGTGTGTACGTGAGTGTCGGTGGGAGCGGAGGGTTTTAGTGCGCTTACATTCCTCAGCCTGCCTACGGGTTAGTCTCCAGAAGTGGCTCTCATGAGTGGCTGATAAAGGCTGTGAGGGATTTTCTGTGTGTTAAATGGTGATACTGCCCTTTAAAGTAACGAAGAAGCTCACTTATTTTCTGCTTTTGGAGAAGCTGAGGAGTTATTGCTAGAATTTTCTTTTTATTTAAGTTATGCTTGAACGTTTAGTCTTTTTGGGCCTCTTCTATTAATCTTTCATTCCACGTTCAGCAAATACCTGGTATGTATGCTGGAGATGAGATGAGAGTACTTGCGTGGGTATGCGCTGTTCATTTATTTGGTTGCTGTACTCCTTAGTTGGATCACATTGCAGAAGGCTTACAGGAAGGAATTTACGGAGCATGTATAGTTTGGGAAGTGAGACAAGTTTTGTAAGGCTGAGTTTTGTTCCGCCGAGTTACTACAAAGCAGCGAGTTTAGGGCTTTAAGAACTTCTTGGTAGCTGCTATGTCATCTTTTTCGATGTGAAAATTAAGAGCAACAAAATCAATATTTAAAAATACATGAAGTCATTGAACAGCTGTGCTTATGTTTGTGATTTAAGGTATGCAATAGAATATGAAGAAACAAGTATCAATTGATGTTTCTCTTAGATCGCTAATGCAGATAAAACTCCCTTTTTCTGGATGTTGAAACACAGATTGGTAGATAGGTTTTTAAGACTAAATAATAACCTAGCAAATGTTGACATTTTAGGGCAGATTTTTTTTGAGGAGGACATTTAGACACATGTATATTTATAGTTCTGGGGTTTTTTGAGACACTTTAAGTAATATGTTTGAAAGATACTTGTTCCACTATAGTGTTGTAGTTTAAATATAGATTGTTTTAAGAGGAGGGGATTCTGCAGTGGTTTGTCTTCCAGCTTGTTGGATTCCCTCTTAAATAATAAATATTCCCCTGTTGTTCCCTCTTAAATATTATTCTGCTTATTTTTTTTTTCTGAAGACTTTTAAAATGTGTTCCATACATAAATACTTGTGTTACAGCTTTGTAGCTTTTAGGATTATGGTTCTTACCTTGTGTTTTACCAGCCTAACCTGTGCTTTTTGTCTTCCATAGTACTTTCACCTTTAGTGGTATATGTGTGTGCAACTTCTGAATCAAGCCTTCTAATTTTTCTTTTCCGAGTCTCTTTTGAACTCTGAGCTAAGATTATGAAGATTTTTAAGGGGAATGGGGTGCTTTCTTTCTGCTTGTCATTGGCTAACATTAGAGGAGTGCCTTGTACAACATCTCGTATGTGAAACATAATAGGTAATTCTTACAGGTTGTGTTTGGAAAAAAAATGGCAGCAGTTAAAGGAATGCATTGTGTTGATTATTTTTGCTTTCTTTTTAACATATTTTATTTGTTGAACTGCTAGCATATAGCATTCTAAGCTGTGGTTCAAACAGCAGTGTTCCACAGTGAAATTTTTTGTGTGTGTGGATTTTTTTTTGTTTGTTTGTTTTGTTTTTTTGTACAATTGGCAGCTCACATTCTGGAGTTCATGCTGTTGCTTAGCTGACCTGTTCTGGTGAAGTATGAATCCCTTTCCACACTGGCTGCACAGAAAAATTTCTATTAACTATTATCTCCAGTTAAATTGTTCAAAGCAAATTGTTTAGCTCCGTTACTCATGCATCAACTTTGACATAAAAGGATAAGAAAACATGTTTTTTGTGCTGAAAGTGTAAGCACAGTGAAATAATAAAAACCATTTATACTAGGTGTTGTCACGCAGTATATAGTTAGTCCTTTTGGTTGCTTTAAGTGAAATGTATGGTTTTAAGTTTGAATAACAGTCTAGAATTGTCTCTTAGTGGCTGCCACACATAATTTTTCAAGGGTAGCAAATACATATCAAAACCCACAGCAAGAGGAAACTTCACTGCTGTCACTGGGTTGCTAGGTGGTGACAGCTGTTTCTAGACTGATATTAACTGTCAGGAGTTCTTGCTCCTATTTTAATTAAGTTACTCTAATTGTTTTTATCCTTGTTGCTTTGGGTTATATGACACATTAATTTGCCTTTTCATTGGAATTAGCTACTTAGATTGTCTTTCTTTGTGATTTTGCTTTGAGATATCAGTATGAAGTGGCCTACAGCTGGACTACTTGGGAGAATTCAAGAATATCATCTCAGTCCTCAAGGAGTATGCCTACATGCTTATCTTGAATGTATACTTACTTTCTTTGGAGGTCTTTTGAGTACTGAAAGCCAAATCCATTAACTCTTGAGTTAAATTTAGAGGTAGTTTTCATAGGAACTCCCGATCCACGGTGTAATGGATGTTAATAGTCTTCTAGGACATTAGCTTTTAATTTCTTATGCTTATTCCAAGTTTTTATCTTATATTCATTGCTTAAGTGGCAAATTTAGGAATGGTAAGGTCTTATTTTGAATTGATTTTCTCTTGCAATGTATCTAGTACTTAGCCACTGGTTAGTGATACCTTACAAAGAACTACTCTTTGGAAATTGTAGGAAGATAAAAACTCAAGTGTATACATAAAGTCTGAACATAGCTATGTTTTCTTTTAGTTTATTTCTGTCTACTAGGTATCAGCTGCCAGATTTAAATTGTCATTCCTGTTGCTTTACTAGAAGAATGAGGGAAATGCTGGTGTCTGACATGTGTCCTTCAGTATCTTGGAGACACTTTGAGTTTTTTTGGTCTGCCATGAGTGAATCTGCAAAGATTTCTAGGTAATTTAAATGCAGAATTCCATAGCTTTGCTTAAAGAGTCTTAGAGTGATATGTGACCATGAAAATTAATAAGCCATATTCATTGAAATAGTGTTCCTTCTTGTGCTGATATGAAAAATCACAGGTCAGGCTTAGCTATGTTATGGTCTATGCTATGGTTATGAATATGGTGGTCTTCACCATTTTTGCTTCAGTGTGTGTACTTATTTAATGTTTTTATTTTTTTTCTTTCCTACCATCCCAGCTATGCCATCTGGTGGATAGATTTTTTCCCAGTCCATTCTAGCTGTGGACAGTGCAGGAATATGCACACATGAGACTGCCATGAGCACATCAGATGTGGAATACAGAATCATAACATGATTTGGGTTGGAAGGAGCTTGTAAAGGTCACCTGGTACAATTCCTCTCCAGTGAGAAGGACAGCTTCAACTAGATCAGGTTGCTCAGAGCCCTGTCCAGAGTGATCTTGAATGTTTCCAGGAATGGAGCATCCACCACGTCACTGGGCAACCTGTTCAGTGTTTCATCACTGTCACTGTAAAAGAATTTCATCTATATATCTAGTCTTAACCTACTTTTTTATTTTAGTGTAAATCCATTTCCATTGTCCAATTGCAACAAGCCCTATTAAAAAGTCTGTCCCCATCTTTCTCATAAGCCCTCTTTAAATATTGGAAGGCTGTGATTCAAGTGTTTTCTTGAATCCTGCACTCCAGTGTGAACAGAGAAGTTTTTTCTTGATGTAGTTTTTTTCTCTTGGATTCTGCAGCTGAAATTGCTATTTGTGTTTTACCTCTCTAGGACTATCATGTATCCCTATCTGGGAAATACCCTGAAATTTGCAACAATGCTGAGCTAAATGGGTGCACCAGGTCTACTTTTAAGCCAGATTCTAAGCTAATTTAAATTTAGTGATGTGTGGAAAAGGTTGCCTCCATACCAAAGCAAAGATACTGGAATAGGTCTAACTTTGACTTGTAAAGAGTGCTGTGAATGGTGTTGAGTGAGACTTCTGTATTTCTGTCAGAGTGTTGGGCTTCCTGTTCCTTTACTGTCTCTTAAAATTTCTGGATATAAGGCAGCCCAGCTGGATGAATCTCTGCTCTTTTAAATTTGTACATGTCTATCTTAGTAAACACTAGGGAGTTTACTCTGTGGAAGAGAGGATGTACTTAAAGAAACCCAGACACAGTAACCTTAGGTATAAGATGACTTTCTGTAAAAGGGCTTCATATATATTGCTTTACAAATAAATACAGGGATTTGTAGGCAAGACACCTTGCTTGCCTAAATCTAGTTGCCCTAATTAAAATCAACAATTTGAATTAATCTGACTGAACTTAATGTGGATCTTTTCTAAACAAATTTCTTTTTGGTGAGGCTGGCGGCTACTAGTTCTGATAGTAACAATGCACCAAGGAAGCTGGGAAATACTTATCCAAAAAGAGACTTGTTGGACTACCAGTAAATGTAGGGAATGGTTATTGCTTCAATGTTCAGCTAAAAAGGGGATTTTTATGATTGCCTTAATAAAGCTGATTGCATGATGTTCCTACTGTGTCATGTGATGTCTTCTAAGAAAGCTGCAAGCTTCATTTTCTTGTGATTTTGGAGGTCTTACAGGTTGTCAGGAACATAGAAGTTTGAATATTACTCGACTTTACTGAAAGTTGGATTTTAAATTCTTGTGAAACAATTGAGATTTCTCGTAATTAATTTTAAATTGTATAGAGCCCGCTGGTCAAATGTGGTACGGTCAGTAACATTTCTTATTTTTTTACTGTCTTAACAAATTCTTGGATGCAGCCAGCCTGCTGGTGTGGTATTACGATATGATAGTGGTGCTTGCAGTTCCAGGCTCTGTAACTGATGCTGAAAAAGAGAGACAGTTATAGGGAAATAAAATAGGCCTTAATGATCTGTTGCAAAACAATACAAGCAAACCATGAAGATGGGTCCTGAATAAACAAAAGTTATTGCCTGTCTTGGTATGAAATTACTGGATAATTTGCTACTAGAAAAATGAACAAGAATAACTTTAAAAGGAATTGCTTGCAAAGGATTTAAAGTATTCTTAATCTTTAAAAAGAGGAAGAAAATCGGCAGTTTTGGTATGTTTCTAGGAGAGTAGGTATTATATTAACCAGACAGAAGGGATAGATGAATGAAGTTTGTTTCTGGGTTTGTACAGCAGTACAGATATCACCCACTTCATCTTTAGCTTTGTAGGTTCATGATGGTTTGCTTGAAAAACTGCACTGAAGGCCAAGACCCCAGCATCAGGCAGTCTCTTGGAGTTCTTTATTCCATCTGGTTGTTTGGCCACTTGACGGCTCCATGATGCAGTAACTGTTTCATTTACATTCTCGGCAGCACAAGTTTTACTTGAGTCATTCAGTATCTTGCTCACTGCGTATCTAAATCATAGTATAAAAGAAGAGAAATACTGTTCTTATTTAAAATAACTGCAACTATAAGTATTAAAATTTCCCTTAAATGCTCATTAGTTACCACCAAAGGTAGATATGTAACTTTTTTTAAAAAGAAAGAAACCACGCTGCTTAACTGTAGACTGTGGGGAAGGCAGCATGGTCTATTTGCTGTTACGCACTAAGGTCAGATGCAGATATCAGTGAAGGGGAGTGTATGGGGGAATCCACTCTTAACTGAGGCACCTCTAAAGGTAATGGATATGTGGTTTATAGCCTGAACATTGAACTGAACCTTCCATTGTGTGATTTTTCTTAGTACATTGACAGGACATCTTAGTTTCACAGTACCATCTTTTCTGGCTATTGGGGGGCTATTTTGTGGTTTTTTGTTTGGTTTTTTTTGTACCAAGCTTGATACTATGCTTTTGTGTATATAGCCTATGTAACTGTATTGGTTAAATACCAGAGACACTGATGTGCAGAAATTACACCCAGATTTTTTTGGGCGGCTATTTTGTGGTTTTTTGTTAGGTTTTTTTTTGTACCAAGCTTGATACTATGCTTTTGTGTATATAGCCTATGTAACTGTATTGGTTAAATACCAGAGACACTGATGTGCAGAAATTACACCCAGATTTTTTTGTATCACAACTTCAGTAACTTCTCTCCTTGGTACTTCTCTTAAGTTACTTCATAACTTTGTAATTTACCTTCACCTTCCTCGAATTTTAGGAATTTTAGTAGCACTGCTTTAGGGGAAAAGAAAGTCATCCTTTGAGAAGGAAACTGAAATTCTTTGCTTCTTGAAATTTTTATGCTAGGTTCACATTCCAAGTAGACTAGGACTACCACTGTATAATACAGCACTGTGAGAGGCTTCTACCTTTGGTTTTGCTGTTTGCTTCAGTTTTAGGTTCAAGTGTACTTAAGCAAACAGTAAATACAGAACATGTGATCTTGTCCTTCAGCATTGAACTCAACCATTCTTGGAGCCATGTATGATACAGAATTACTGAGACATCAGTTAGTTTATAGAACTTCTGTGTAAGAAAGCAGGTGGTACATGAAAAGCTAAAGAAATGGGTAAAGGTTGTATGTTTTTATGGGCTTACTGGAGCATCCCCTGAAGCAGTTTTACATAGTCATTTCTAATGAAGCCTCTTCTCCATGAGTATTAATTTTGCTGGGTAGTATGTATTTAAAGAGTGTAAATTCAAGTTTGGATAGAACAATGCCACTTCATTGTCAAGTTTTTTTTTCAATTAAAGGCTTGGGCAATCTCTTACTCTGCAGTGAATTTGTGCTTGATGTTAAATAAGCCTGCCAAAATGAGTTCACAAGCAATCACTGTTCTTCAGGAAAGTACTTAATATCAAGGTCATCTAGTGAAGGCAATTGTAGGAAGATTTGAAGGTTACTTCGGTATAAAAGCACAGTTTTTCAGGAAAAAAACTCCCTGGAAGAATTATTATTCTATTTCTAGTGAGAAATTTGGGTGATGTACCCTAGGAAAGGTACAGGGATTTGCTGGGTACACTGCAGAAAAGTTGTATGTTCAACAATATGTTCTTGCTGAATTGAGCAAAGCTCTTACAGGTTCATTTGTATTATTATTGCCCACCAGTGTAACTCGTGAATGAGAGCTATTTTACGCTTAGTTCTGTCACAGCAGTTAGGAAAATTTAAAACTTGTGTTGCTGGATTAACTCTCTGTTTTGCTGTGAGGTAGGGAGTGGCTGCTTCTGGATGGCAGTTGAACAAGTTAAATAGCAGAAGATATTCTGAGGCAGTAGAAATTCTGCTTTTAAAATTGAGAGTTACTTATAAAATCCAATATAGAGTTCTTGACTTAAACTCATGAAAGTATGGAATTTGGATTTGGAAAATAGTGAGAGCAGATAACTCCAGAACATATTTTCAAAATCGGCATGAGAACTGCTTGTTTTTTTCTCAAGTCATAGGTAGTGCCACCTTTAGCTTTGAAATCTGTTCTGCTCCTACTGTTGGCAGGCTGTTCAACATTTACCGAATAGTTAAAAGTACTTTGAAGTAAAAAAAAAAACCAACTAGCTAAATGTCAGATTTGTTAATCACCAGTAATCAAACATCCCATAGAATGTTGGGGGGAAGGTAAGCTCAAGGGAATTGCTTGTGTGCAATATGTAAAATTGCATGCTTGCAATCTTGTGTTGTAGTTTGTGGATGTTTTTTTAGATCTGCTCTAACAAAATTGACTTCTAAAGCCATAATTTCAGACCTCAGCTTGGCTGGAGCTACTGTGGAAAGAAGCAGAAACAGCTCCTTATTCTTTCACTAGCCTTGTCTCAAGTTCACAGAGGATGTATTCTTCAGCTTGAGGAACTGTTTAGATTACATTTTTGATTTGTTGTATCTTTTTTCCAGGAAGAAAATATTAGTTCGCTGATGCATTTAACTGTGCGGCCACATAATGACTGCAAAACAAGCAGAGTGAGCGGAGGGTACTTAATAGCAAGAATGCTGACCCGATTTTTTATGAGACTAGGGAGAAGTCTCTGGGTTTTGATGTTAAAATAAAACTGAGTGTTATGTCTAGTAAATGGGACGATGTGATCTCGGAAACCAACACTAGGAAAATAGTTGGGGTCGCTGTGCATACCACAGCTGACTTAGTATTTGAAGAAACTATTAGTGATGGCACAAAATGAGCAGTTAGTTGCTTAGAGAGAGACACACCAGAGGCAGTGTGACAGAACAGGTTAAATAAATTTATTCCATTTCATGAAAGGCTATGGAAAAAAGTGATGCAAGTGGAACTTGGAACAGCCAATTCTTTCCTTTTCTTTACCACTACTGTCTTACATAATCCACTGCTCTCTGGCATGAATTTGGAGGGATTAAAAAATAATTATTTTTTGCTGAAGTTTTTCTTAACCTGCCACTGTGCAGCTCGTGTCTTGGATTTCTAATTACTGTTACTGAACTTCTGAAGGCTGTTTAATGATTGTGTAGATGCAGAGATTATTCTAATATCAATTAGAGTAGCTTTTGGATGACTGTAGGATCTGTTCTGCTAAAATAAGTCTTAGTGTTCAGTGCATATATTTGCTTTTATTTCTTTTTATCCTGTGCTGTGTCACTCTGCTTGAAGCTCAGCTGGAGGAAAGGCATGTCTTGTCAAAGCATTATGCAGTGAAGTTTGTGTATTACAACAGGAAGTGCTGTCCCTATTGAAAGGCTGATTTATGTAAATCGAAGCTTGTTTACAGCATCTACATTTTAAATTAGAGACAAATTAATTGCCTTTAATGTTGATATGGTATTTCTGCCTTGAGTAACTGAGAGCTGTTAAAAATGATGGTTTTCCCAATGCTTTTAAAGGCTGTTTGTGAACTACAGATTTTGCAATGTGTGAAGCTATGACTTGAGTGGTTGGCTATAGTAATTCATAAATGAGTTTGAAAAACAACTCTTACACTCTCAATCTGGTTCTTAGAACCTCCCCTTCAATCTGTTCTTGGGGATTTGGTTTTTGAAAAACTATATGCAGTGTTGTTTGCAGTCCATACAAAGCTCAGCTGAGTCAAGGGAACTTGAGCAAATTTCTAGTTGTAATGTAAGCTGCTGAAATAGGTGTTTAGTCTTACTTGTGTACTTGTACCACAGCTGTGGGGCATCTATTCTGGATAACTACTTGACAAATCTTTAAGTGTCTTTGTTCCAGTGAAGTGCTAAGCCTTTCAGAGTCACAGGAGCCTCTCATTTCTCAATATGTAGTACCCTTGTTGCTGATCAGGGGACTGTGGGAGAAAACTGCTTTTATCTTAACTAGTATTGATGATTATTCCTTAAGGAAACCCCAGGTTTCATATTACTTCAAAATATCCGAACCTTGATGTTTACTTTGGAGCTGCAGACTGTTTGGGCAGAGGGTGCCTTTGCAAAGGTATGATGGCTCAGATCTGCACCTCTCCCAAAGGATGGAAGTGATTGATCATCAGGTGCATGCTGTCTCCTCTTTTGAGAGTGATAGACCTGTCAGAGTTGTAGAAGTCTCTTAACCTGGAAAATCTGAATTGAGGTAAAAAGTTACTTAGTTGATTTGTCTGTTGAGGACTGGCAGTTAAATACGAAGTCAGGAGCTGCATGTTCTGTGTCTTCCTTCTCATGGAAAAATCCCAGCACCGCTCAAAGCACCAATCCTATGAAGCAAATGTTCCAAGTTTAAACCTCTGTGTGAGTTTCAAAGGGAACTAAAGGCTGGTGTTGTAAGAAAAGCTGATTGGATCTAAGTTGTTTTAAGTATTATGGGTGCCCTACTTGAACTGTTATTTCAGTTTTGGTCTCAATGCTTGGTCTGGGACTGCTTCTGGTAACATTAATGTTCTGTATAGTGGACTTTCCTGGGTTTGAGTTCCAGATCTAGAGTGGATATAATAAGTGTGCAGTTCCACTTCTTGGTTTTGATCTGTATGAAATGGCATCATTCTGATATTGCAAAACATCTTGAAAGTTAAATACTGAAGAGAATGTCATTGCTTATGGTTAAAAGAATGCTTTATCTGTAGTGGGAAGACATGACTGGAAAGCTCATTGTGATGCATGGTGCTTTGGTGTGTTGAAAGCTATGGGTCTAAATTAGAGAAACTGTTTAATTAAAATTATAGACATTTTGATACAAAGGTTCTGCTTGTTTATAATGGCAGTTTATTGTGCCTGTCGGAAAGAGTTCCAGGTCTCTGAAGGAGATTATTATAAACTATTGGAATGCAAGCATTTGAAATGAAGATGATTGGAATATTTTGGTGTCTTGCAAATTGGATAGTCAAGTCCTGTGCAAAGCTGTCAGGTCTGAGTTTTTGTTTGGTTGTGGTTTGGGTTTGGTTTGTTGTGGATTTTTTTGGTTTGTTTTCTAATAATGATGTGGCTGAAGATGTACCTGTAAGAACACTGCTCATTTGTTTGAGATATGATGAAATGGAAGCCTGTAGGCATAAATTGTTTGCAAGTTACATTGATTGTTTCTGATGCCTGCCTTTGTATTCTAATATGTAAGTGAACGTCTTAATTCATGAAGAATAATAACATAAAAAGTGTTGCCAAAATGCTCTTTGCTTTTTCAAACAAATTAGGTTAATTAGCAAGAGGAATGTGACTTCTTAAATATCACCTAGTAGTGATTCAGTGTCAGTGAAAGAAGTCCTTGATGATGCAGCCTTCTTGTGAGGCTCTAATAAGCTACATATTTCCAATGTATCCTCAACTTCAGACTATTCCTGCTGCTCTTTTGGCACTCAAACGAGCTGTTGCGGGATCTAATTTCACATTGCTCCCATTTTTTAAAACCACTCTTCAGTTCTGCCTTTTCACATGTTCCTGTGACTGCTTCCTAACCTCCATTTAACAAGTGTCTGGTGTTTATTAAAAATAAGTATTTATAGTCATCTGGCATAGTCAGATGTGCAGTTACCCTGGGACAAGTATGCAGTGATAACCAGAGCAGAATATTTAGAGTTTAACACTTTGGACTGTAGTATTAGATTTTCATAGTACTGCAGTCCAAAGACAAGCTGTCGCCCCCCATATCCTTTCGTCCCCCATATCCTTTCTTCCCCATTGCAGATTGTAGATTATTCTAGATGTAGTTATACTGACCTCCTCTATATTGTCGGTTTTCTAGGAACTAAGCAGAAATAAAAGGAAAGTTATCTTAATTAAAAAAAAAATTACAAGCTTACTCTTCTTTTTTGGAGATGGAAGGCAGGTGACCTAGGAATTTGCTGTGTATGAATAAATAGTTGTTGCTCTTCTGTTCACAAATTTATTAGACTAACTGAAGTTGCAGCTAAAATTTTTATAAAATAATGTCTTGCTGTGCATGAATTTGAAAGCATTTAGATTTGAGCTGCAAAACTTTCATATTACCTTCCCTTGTAGGTACAACCATGGTTTAATGCTGAATGTTGCTTTCATCTAAAACAGATGGCAGGACAGGATGTTCACCTGTTGTAGACACTCATAGATTCTGGCTTATTAGTTCGAACTTTGAAGTTTGGTTTGTGCTGGGATGGGAGACTGAACTGGATCAGCCGAAGTGACAATGCATTTGTTCTATTTTGCTGCCTCATTAAAGACAGACTAAAGCCTCTGACAGAGGAATCACATAGGTACTTGTAGAAAGAAGCAGCTGCAAATAAATTTGTCAGAGGGTATTGGTAAGAGTGCAATGACATGCAAATATGCTAAATATATGTCTGAGTACCTGACTTACAGGTTTTGTGAGTTCAATTTCATTCTAATTAGAATGTTCTTGGCTGTAAGGGTTTTGGTAATTTAAGAGCCATTATATATGAAAGTTTTGTCAAACTTCCGTAGTTTTTAGTGTGATGTTCCTACTTTATCTGAACATAATCATGTCTATGATTTTTTTTCTTTGCATTTAACTAGTGCTGTTGAAGTCAACAGTCCTAATGAAATGTACCTTGTCCTAATGTGGAAATGTTTTCAGGTTTTCTGTTCCTGAGATTTTTCTTGCCTTTTATGAATACTCTAGCATAAAGGAACTGTTAAATTAAACACTTCTTAAAATTGCTATTTATTCAGATATGGACAAAAGCGCAGGTTAAATTGTTCTCTTCTGAGACTTGATTCAACAAGAATGCATACAGATCTTTAAGCACAGATTATCACAGTATCAGAGATTAATTTTACAATTCATTGGACAGCATAATTACAAGGTATTTAGTACATATGTAGAGTGTGATGCTGGCTTTTTGTCAAATACAGGTTTTAAATAAAGATAACCTGCATTTAGCTATTGCTGTATATCTCTGAGGTAGTTACCTTCAACTGTTAAATATTTCATTTCAGTACGAGGATGTCGTCCTGGGAAGATTGTTCAGATGACTGAAGCGGAAGTTCGGGGCTTGTGCATAAAATCACGGGAAATATTTCTTAGCCAGCCTATTCTTCTGGAACTAGAGGCACCTCTGAAAATTTGTGGTATGTAAGCTTGATATGTATGTGTTTTATGTAGGTGTTTTAATCTAGTTCTGTGCTAAGGAGACTGAAAAAATACTGAGGCAAATGAGTTTGAGTTGGGATTAGAGGGAGGTCTTCAAAATCTTGAGTGTAATTTTCAGTTTTGATTGCATTAAGTGAAGGAAAAGTACTTGGTACATTGCTGTTGCTCCTCACACTATTTTGGAGCAAGTTTCCTTGGCAATAAGGGCTGTTTGTGCCCTCATCTAGTGCAGATTTTGCAACCTGTTCCATGCTTGCGCAGAGCTGGTGCTCTTTTGATCACTATTTCAGAAAGCAGTTAGGTGCTTTTAAAAGACCGACATGTTGCAGGTGCTAACTTCAAAGCATAAACAAAACAAAGATCTTGTGAAGTGGAACACTTGAAAAATTGAAGGCATTGTTAATCTTTCAATTGAGAAAGTAAAACTGAATGCAGACTTAAATTAGGCTTGTTACCATGTAACAAATTCCTTGAGCTTTACAGCATGTTGTAGCAATCATCAGTATTACTGTGAAACACAAATAAAATGTGCATTTTTACCTCACGAAGCCTTTATAAGATGCTAGACTTTTTCCAAAGTACACTATAGCTACAAGCTTGTAAAAAAATGTTTAAAAAGTATTGTAGATGCTGGAGTGTAATCATCTTTCAACTTGCTTGTTAACAATAGGCACTGTCTAGCATCAAATTCCTTGAATTAGATTAGTTAAAGTGTAATAATATTAAAGGGGAAACAATCTTTGCATTTGTTTCTACTTACATCCTCAAACATTGATCAGCTTCTTCCTGGCAGATGCAAAGTCTGCAATGTTTCTTACATTAAGAGGGATATTACCAATTAAAGAAACAGAAACCCCAAAATAAAACAGCCAAACCCACAAACAAACCACTAATGGCAAAGTAATTTTTAAATGACTAATTGCTTGCTAGGGTGGGGAGGAAGAGCCAGCCCAGCTTGCCTGATGACATAAAGTTGAAGGTAAAATGCAATTTTATCACTTTGTGTTCTCATTAGACTTTTCACTGTAGTGTAGTCTTACTGTATTCTTAGATGAAGAAAACATGGAAACTTGGGTAAATGGTACATAAGTCAAGGTCTGCAAAGGACAGTTGGCCTACTTCAAAGGCAGCTCTTCTCTGCTTAGATCAAGGCAGTTGAAAGGACAGTTTGGTGCACAATAATAGGTGTAGCTTATCCACAATTAAATAAGGCATTTGTTATCTTAAATCACTGTGATATTCCAAACACAGTGAAAGTACCAGGAAGTGTCAGGTGCATGTAAATTTAATATTGGAACAACTGTCAAAGCTGCATTTAGATAAAAGTGAAAGAAAGATGATTGCTTTCACCAAAAGCAAAAAATGCTGCTGGTACTGCTTTGAACTATTACTTCTCTGTGTTCAGGCAATGCCTGAGGAGCCGTAATAGGATTGTCTTGCCTTACAATCAAGTCAGTTCAAAGTGAGCTCTACATCTTTGAATGGCTGTGTTCTAATGTTAAATGAAAGATGCTCTTATGTAAATGTCCATTTTAAAATAGATGTGGTTTTTAATGTAACTCTTTATATCTGGTAGACTTCAACTTGTGCTCACTGAAGCTGTGTTTTAAAATGCTAAGTGCCCTGAATGGAATGGTAAATGCCTTGGTCCCTTTAAAAAGTTGTTTCTGTAAAATGTTTTACCCAATAAGTGCATTTGTCCCTCTGGTGCACATGTGTAATTGAAAGTAGTTATGGACAACACAATAAAAATATTTTCTGTAGTGTGTTTACTTGGTAGTTAATTATATTAGTGCTAAATCTGGGGTTTTGATGACCTAGTTCTAGAGGACTAGACTCAGCCTAGAAGTGATTTATTGAGGAGTCTTCTGCACAGGTTATGTGACCTGGAGACTTCCAGATATCAACTGCAAAACAAATCATTCTTGTTGCAACATATGTGAAAGAGATTTTAGCCAATGGAGCTTCAGATTGTGACTGCAATTGTGTAGTAGATACTGACCACCTTTAT
>VWYI01044980.1:0-13437 GCA_013399455.1 Anthoscopus minutus
AGATCATAAACCCAAACAGGAACTGAAGTAAGAAATAAGTTTACCTTGACCATTATGTTTCTTTCTGGGTTCAGTGGTTTCAGTACAAAAGATAAAACATTTATTGAAATTTTAAACTTTAAATGGGAACTTAATTCCCATTAAAAATGGGAATCCATTTCCAGAAACAGCCCACTAGTTATTCTATCTCTGCACTGAAAAACCAGTTCCCTTATTAGTTAAAGTAAACAAAATCCCCCTTACAAAACAAAACCAATATATTTTGAAACTATAGTTCTGGAGAGATAGTTCTTTTAATGGTATTACAGAAAGGTGAGGTGCTCCAACAGAATGAAAAGTTACTGAAAGTATTCCATTGTTTTTCTTGGGCAACATGTACTGTAACATCCATTTTTATCATCACAACTGACTTCAATAGAATAGATTGCAACTATGTTCTGTAACACTAGCATAATGTTTAAATCCTTATTTTCAGTTATTACTAACTGAAGGAATAGAAAAAACACTGAGGAAACATGGAAGCAAGATGAAAGAAAATGCCATCAAATCAAAATGGTCACAGATTATGTTTATTTTTTCTTCCTTCTTTGACAATCTTTTTCAATTTTCCAGCAATTCCTAGGACACTAGCCCCTCTTTTCCTATATTCTTTTTGAGTTCATTGGATGAAATACAGAATTTGTAGCTTTACTAGTTCTTTAAGAACAATTAGAATACATTAGTAATAAAACAGACATTTTCAGAACCCTGTGAAGAATTTCAAAGCACTTGAGAGATATGCCAGAAGTAATCCTCAAAGTTCTGAGTGGAAGTTCTTCAACCATTTTGGAACTGTACTAGTCTAAATGGCATATAATACATTACACACTATTACAAAATAAACAATGAAAAATAAAATACACAGTACTGAAATAAACATATACTGAAGGAAATGAGATGGCATGTGAGTCAACATTTATATTTCTTTCTCATCTCCTGTCTAGCCAACATCTCCATAATAACTTTTCTATTTTCATGCTCTCCAAAATCTTCCTCAAACATCAAGCTACCTCTTCAACTTCCTCCTGTAGCACTTCCCCCTCACCAAGACTTGAATTCAAGTCCAGTGAGCCGAGTCATTTGCTTGATCCCATTTCCTCTGTAGTATTTTATTTAAGTGGTCTATTGCTATGTTTCAACTTACTACCACAGTTTGTTTTCTTTCAACACCACTGTCCCACTTCCTCCCTTATTACTTGACTATTCGGGTCTTTATCACCCATCAGTACTGTAATGTCTCTGCTTTTCAGCCATCTAGTCCCAGAGGCTTTTTCCCATCCTTTCAATAAGTGATTGGCTTCATGCCTCAAGGCTAGATGTGTGCTTAGCTCTTCTGCCACCCTTTCCAAACCTAGGGTCAGCTCCTTCCACCTCCTGGACCTGGTTTGAATCCTACATTGCAACAAGTTCCCTAGGGAAATTGTCACCATCACCATCCCTAGAAGTGTTCAAAAAACAAGTAGATGTGGCACTTCATGATATGGTTCAGTGGCAATCGTGATATTCAGTCAAAAGTTTGACTTGATGATCTTGGAGGATTTTCCAACATTAATGATTCTCTGATCTGCTTCCTCTGTTCCTGCACTGGTGCTGTGTGAACATGTCTGGCAGGAATCCTTCTGTTAGGCTGAATTCCTCCAGTAAATACAGATTTTTTTTTAATTCCTCCAAATCCACTACCTCAGGAGTTATGGCCAGGAGACAGACACAGCTTAAGGTCAGTAGTGTTAGAAGAGCCAAAACAGAAGAGAAGCAATATGCAGAATGCAGTGGTGGCCAAGGCCATATTTTCAGCATAATGGTCTTTGTTGTCTTTAAATTCTGGTCCATAGACTCCTGATTGCCTAAAGGATTTGCAAAAATAGCTTTTAAAACTACCAAGGGAAGATTTTAATCTGTATATGCACAATAGCAAGGAAACAAACTTATTTTTATCTACCTCATTCTATATTTAAAATTTAACCTAATTTTACTGGGTTGCAAACCAGGAATTAATGCATTAATAAAAAACCCAAAAAACCCAACTAACCAACCCACCAAAAAAACCCACACAAAAAAACCCCAACAAAACCAAAAAAAAACAACCTTATTTACTCTTCCTGCTCCCAAACAATGAGATAGTAGTTTCAACTTTTTCCTCAAGCTGTAAGTACTGTGATAGATACAGTAAATGGAAATTCAGATCAGCATTCCTCAACTTTAGGATCTGTCTTCTGAAAGATTATCTATTCATCTGCTTATTGACTATCCTTGTCCTGCTTAGTCCCAAGACCTAAGAGGATTACAGAACCTGGTGGCAAGGCTGAAGGCTTGTTAACTTAATAAGGCTGTGGATTTAAAACTGTGTTAAATTAAACAGGTTTTGAAAATGGCTTAAGTCTGCTAGGATGGATAAGATTTAAGAGTCTTCTCTCTTTATCCAGCTCATAAGACCATGTGAGATAGAAGGGCACTGGCACATATGAGCAAGTGAAGATCCATGAGACACTGACTGCTTTAGCAAGCTCTCAGCTTCAGAATAAAAGCTTCTTTGCTACTCAGGGGCACATTACCACAGTACAGAGAACTCAATTTTACTGGATTTTTTTAAAATAAGCTTCTTGAACAGCTATGCCCTATATATGACAACTCAGATTGCCATCTGATTATCTTTGACTGTTTTTCATTTTAACACTTTTCAGAAATGCTTCATTCTTACCTTTTTTTTTAATATAAATAAAATAAAGACTATAACCTAAAGGGCTAAGATAGCATTCAAAAAAAAATTGAAGAGATAATTTATTTTAAATTATTCAGTATTGATGTTCTGCCACCTCTGTGCAAGTAAGACTACATTTCTTCTCTTGAGTTCAGCAGCTTGAAAGTCTGGTAGAAATGAGTACTTTTGTCTTTAATCAGAGCCTTTCAAAAGCTTGTCTTGTAGAACGGTGGTTCACACAAGGTAAAACAGTGGTTCAGTTCTTTAAAAAGCTTCCAATGCACATGTATATTTTGAAAGCTTAGATGCTGAAAGAGGAAGTCAAGAGAGGCAATGTGCACATCTTTCCTTTACAAGAAAAGGAAAACAGTTATCTCATCCTTCTGTAACACTAATATGCCATGAAATAAAATCAGTTGTATTAACAAAGAAATGCTAAAGACTGATAATACTTCAGGTGTTACAAAGTCCAACAGGACACTTGATGCCAGGCTTATCCTCTGAACAGCACTGGCAGCAGTCCTTCACTTCAGAGAGGAGAAGAATGCTATCTATATTAATATTTAAACACTGAAATGCTCACCTTTGATCAAAATGCATTTATGATTAATAGCCTACTTCCCAGCTAGAAACTACAAAATTATACTTTGCACACTTACAGAATATAAAAATGGACTATCTATATTTAACTCTGAAAAATCAAGAAAGATTGAACAGTTAAACACCAGAACAGAACTTTTAGTTCAATTAAAAGCAAACAAACAAAAAATCCCAAACAGATGCTCACACCACATTCAGAAAATTAGATGTGGAAGGCCAAGCATATCAACAATATTTCAAACAGAATTACTGTGTGGATGACTGTGGAATTACTGTGGATGGTGCACAAGAGAATCTTGTCCTCATCCATAAATCAGACACAACCTTGCAGGTTCTGGCTTTTTAATACTTGAAAATTTAAGTGCTTATACTGAGGGGGAGAGGGGGAGTTTGAGAGGATTAATCAAGAATCAAATAAGATAGGAACAAAGACCTAGACAAGAAATTCCTAAAATTCTGAAGTGTTTATACTCTTCCACGAAAAACTTTGGACAATAAATCACATACTCGAGTGCCGACAGTGTAATATGAGAGTCATAACCCAAAGCTTCTAAGGGTACAGCAGATTGCTCATATGGACCACAGTTGACTTTTGTGTACCTAGCAAGCTCAGATTCTGAGACACTTTGGCAACAATTTCTGTAAATTAAACATTGATTTCTGTGTTTCACTTTTCCTTCAACTGGAGAATCCAAATCTGTAGGTTTCCAGGAAACAATGACGTTTTAAAGGTATGTATATAAGCATCACAGATTTCAAAATACTGGACTTGATTTCTCTCTTTGGAGTGATTTCCCTTATCTCCAGGGCATGATTCTGAGGCCCAGCAATTTCCAGACATTTTGGACAACACAAATGTGAAAAAACCAATTGCCTCTGTCCTGACCAGCTTGGGCTGGGTTCTGCACCCAAACTGCATGGCAACTCTGGCAATATCCATGGGAAATGGGTAAGTGACATGCTCAGTGCAGCAAAGTTCTAAGCAGGATGAGTCTCAGTGTTCTGTCTGACAGTCAGAGGACAGTGCTGTCATCCTCCCCTCTGTACCTAAGAAAGATAAGAAGTGCAGAAAAGAGCACTTGGATACGCGACTCTCTCACCTCGGGACCAATTGCTTTCTAAAATTAATCCAGCTCCCCTCAAAGCAGAAATTCTCAGTCAAAAAAAAAAAACCTGCTCTCCAAAAAGACTCTGATTTAGTGATGTGAAAAGCAAAGGATTTGATCTAGTTCAACTGACCCAAGAATTCACTGCTGATTTTCCAAGATGAATTTTTCTGTCTAACACAGGGGGATCTGACAGGAAATGAGGTTTAACAGATGCACACTTTTCCTCTGTGAAGGTAGTATGCATGAACAGGGCTGACCAGATGATATTTCAGCTTTAATTATTGAGAAACATTCTTGCCTGCACTAGGATGTGGATATAGTCAGTGATTTAAAGGAGAAGAAGAAAAAGCAAAAAGGAAGAATAATGCCAGGAGGTTGGGCAATACAGTAATATTAACTTATATTTTATGCTCTTCATGTATTTGGCAGAACTTAGTCATATATTCTACAAAATTGTACCTAGTCCACATACCTCGATAGAAAATTTTCTTACTGTTTATTTTTCGTTCCTTATGTCTGACACAGTCATAGACAAATGGGACACAAGAGGTAAGAAAATTAGATGTTTTCTTTTTTTTGGAAGTAGTACAGTAAGATCAAAGGCAGGAGATTGTTTGAATAAAGGACAACAATGGAGCCAAAGAAAAGACCAAGGAAGGTGTTAAGCGTATCGTAAGGAGAAGGCCAAACACACTGCAAGGGGAAGTTCACTGAAAGAAAGACAAACAACTGATCATAACAAGTTTCCAGTTTTATTATCACAGCTGCAGTTAAAGGCTGTCTGGTTTTTGCAGTTCCTATCCATGCAATAAACACTGACGTTCCATTAAAAACCATTTCACTCAGTTAAAGGAGAGGGCACAAGAAGGATTTCTAGCTGACCCCATGCCAATCAGTTCTTCATACCATACATGATGCCTATTAAGCCACCAAATGCATTGCAGAAAGCCACACACTATGCACAGAGAAACACAGCAATAGTAGTAGTGACTGACTTTTCTAACCAGATCCTGGATCACCTACATAAAGCAATTTCATTGGTACTTGATTTTTTTGGTAATATGAGAAAAAATTCAAGGACTTTTATTCTCTCTAAAAAAATTTGCTTCCCTTCACAAGCCCATTAAAAGTAAAGGCTTGAGACTTCCTTTTTATGCAAAAGTTTAAATTTTCTGAATGATCAAAGCTTTTTGAGTAAAGCAACTTACTGGCCACATTAAAGTGGAGGAAAAAAGCCACCATTTTATTTCATGTAGGTGTTTTTAAACAAATCTACATAAATGGAGGAATATTCAACTGGAAAATGAAGGGAAATAGAGACAGCCCTCTCTTCCAGATGAAGACACCAAAAAAAAAAAAGAAACTTGTAAACAAATTTTAAAGGGATTTCAGTATCACATATAAACAATGTGGACTTTTTTTTTAGTTTATAGATCAGTTTATCTCAAAATCTAATTGTTTTCTTAAAAAAGGGATTACACTAATTTGATGGCTATTTTTTCAAGCAGATTAATGTTAATTGGCAGGTTCAAGATAGCTATGCCAGTTCAAAGTATGGAATTAAACATTTCTGCATTACCAACACAATTTACACTAGATATTTTCTTATTCTTTTCAAAACACACTCAAATCTACACACCCATGTGCCAGTCAGATGCAGATTTCCCTAGCTGAAGGGTGGACTACAACTTCCACAGACGTTTCAAGTGTCTGGCTTTTCCTCACTGAGGTATTTATGTGATTTCCTATTAAACATCCAAACAAAATTAAATCCTCTTAACAATGTGACACTAAGCATTGCACCATCTTTGGGACAGGAAACGGATTATGAACCGTTCTCCAGTAATGTGGAAGTCAATGATTTAGAGTTAACAGCAGGATATACTGACCTCAACTGAGACTGTGGAACCATTGTAAAACAACCACAGATACATCCAACATTTTAAAAAAGTCCATGTCTGCCCTGGAGAGCATAAAGTCTAAATAGTTAGTCAAACAAAGAAAGTACTATCAGTCATATCTGCAGATGGGAAACAGAGGCACAAAGAGCTTTGAGTGACTCTGTGCGAGGTCATAAAGGATGTCTGTAGCAATGCCAGGAACTGAGCCCGGAAGCTCTCAATCCTAACCCAATGCCTTTGCATACAGAGACAATTCTTCCTTTTGCTTATCCTCCTTCCCTACCTAATTATTTATCTCTGAAAGGGAACATTTTAACACAATAAGAGTCAGTCTACTCTCCTTATATATTTATGATTTCCATTAAATTTTCTCCAGTTTTCACGCAGGGTACAGCAGTGTTACACAGAAGTAATTAAAACTGTACAAGCAACTGTAAACATAAAAGCAGAATCTGGTATCTCAGCAAGCATGAAATGGAACAAAACTATACATATATGATTTGCAAAGACTTCACAAAATGTTTTCTAATGATCACTCCAGAACATGAATAGCTGTCAACCTCCAGATTCTCAAATGTTACTTGGGAACTTCCCCCCCACATTCCTTCTTCTTTTCCCAGATTTATATGCTGAGCATGATGCTATATGGTGTGGAATAACCTTTTGGTCAGGGGGGTCAGCTCAAAATCGGGTATCACCAAATGATGATTCTCTAGCCTATGATCACAAACAACAATCACAGAACTATCTGCATTAGCCACTGTTTTTTGCATATTTCTACAACTACTTTTTCCTTTAAATGGGTTTTGTAAATTGTAAATACTTTACAATCTGATTTATTATGACAGTGAGAACCTCCTCTAAAAGTACCCCTCCAGCAGATCTTTACTGATACATTTCTTTGTATTATTTTATTCCACTAACTTTTGTTCCAAGATGGTTTGAACATCTGTTCCAATCTACACCATGCTTGGTGACCCCCATTTACAATAATGTAATAAAGTTATTGATCTATGAATGCACATTTTTGGTCCTATTGTTATTTTCTAGTCTAAAAGCTTTAAGTTCTGTCAGGATCTCTATAGTCCAGCAAGTGCCATGACTACAAAAGCAGCAGTTGTTTTGGCTCCTGTCAGATTTTTGGAACCTGCTCAACAGTCAGACTATTAGAGTTCTACTCTAAGCTCTCTTCTCCAGGGTGGTTAGGATAAAAGAAAACTGAAGGCTTACACCATCCACTGAGTCTGACAGAGAGGCCCAATCTCCTTAAGTTCACAAAGACCAGAAGGTGGCCCACTGTCCCTATTGCCCCAAGATGTGCAGCAAGGACAAACACCACGGCTACAGATGGAAAACTCAGCTCCATTTATTGTCCTTTCTTCATATATGCTACAAAATTGTAGCTTCCAGGCAAGCCTATTGGATCACAAAGGACCAACTGCTGCAGCAGTATAGATACAAGAATTTAAACTGCTTTCCTTGTTAAAAAAGCATGAAAATAAATGCATGTGTTTACACTATATGGTGCTGCTGCTAAGCATTAGCAGAAACTCACAAAACAATCTCCTGTTAGTGGGTTTTTCTTTCCTCCTCAGTGTCAAAGAATTTATCACAAACAACTCAGATGCTCAGATACTAGTGGCTCTAGCCCCCTTTAGCACCTAAAGGAGCATTTTCCAATAGCCCATAATGACTCTACCTTCTTATTTCAAGTTGACTTTACCAAGAATGGTATCTCCAGAGGTTTCTAGGGGCTTTCCAGAATATAAACAACCAAAAAGGGAAAGGCTTTAGGACTTTTCCATTTCACTGCAACATTTCTTGAGAAGATCTTCCAGTGACATACAGTGTAATATACTCAATTACACCATCAGTTCTTACTCAGCATAAGCATCAACCCTATTAGGAATGGCCAATTTTTTTTGTTAATGGAGATCATTTAAATTCTTCTCCTAGCTCTTCCTGCCTACATTTGCTCCAGAAAACAGCTGAAAACCTTATTACAAAACATTTGCAACAGTGACGAGATTTCAAACTATCTAGACAACTCTTCTCTAGGTTCTGTGGAAAACATAGCCCTCCCTAACTTCACAAAGGTGGACTACAAACATACTAGAAGGAGACTTAGTATGTCTTAGGCAAACACATATTCAAAGGAAAAGTTAAACATGGATCATGTTAAATCTGCCTAGGAGAGAACAGCTCTCCAACATCTAGCAGCTTACACAGACAGCTACTTTAAGACTCCTGCAAAAAGCATACCCTTGTAAAACTGCCATAAGGAACTTAGGATAATTCTTGTTTGACATACTCTGTGAAAAGGAAAAAATTGACAACATGAGCATCAACATAAAAGGATGGACTCTAAAATTTTTGAATGCTCTTTTGAAGCAAACAAGGCTCATGTGATCATGCAGTGCCTCAACAGCCCTCACTCAATAACTTGCTCCTGATGACCAGTCCCAAGCAGATCTGATAGCAGGCTGTGGCTCTTACAGCTCTTCCAAACTGTCAACCAACCTGAAGGTTTTCTCTTGAAAAAAAGGAGAAAAGCATTAAATTTGCATCCATACCAGAGAGGAAGCTGCAGTATGTGTATAATTGTTTGTTGTTCCAAGCAGGCTGGCTACCTAGATCAGAATTGCTGGACAGACAGCAAACACAAGTTTCCCATCAGGTGCAGCAGGATGCTGCTGCCTATGTCCAGCCAATACCAGGGAACACAGGAGGCCTTATACACCAAAACAGCAGGGGAACAAAATAGATTAAGAACTTGCGCAGAGAAACTGCGGTTGTTACAGCACTGAAAGCTTACAGACGCTACAGAAAGAAACAGAGTTACTCTAGTGGGGGAGATACTAGGCACAAGATTTGTTAATCTCCACCACACAACCAGTTTCATTAGTTTTAAGACTCAAGGAACCATTTGTTTGTTTATTGCCATGTGTCGCTACATACATACAGAAAATGCAATATACTGTGCAATTACAGGGCTGGCCACACCACAGTCATTGATACAGTTCAGGAAATCATGCTGTATCAACCTTTTCTGAAAATGATGGCATTCTCTGAAAGGGCATTTATGAGCTTAGTATTACTTCAGGGTATAAGCACAATGTTTATGATTTGACAGCCTTCATCCACATTCACTTCATTTAACATAACAGCAACTTTCATTTACTAGTTCCCCTTCAGCAAAATTAGTTTAGGAAATCTGACTCTGCCACTCATCTAGAAACAGATTTTCCTCTTCAGTTCCCAGGGAGGAACTGTATTTGTGAGCATCTTTATGTTAGAGTTAGCAAAACAAATATGGCATTCAATTCAACACTGTCCATTAAACTGACATTTTGTTTTCTGGACTTTTTTTTTTTCCAAAAGCACTTTTCATACAGAAAATGGAAAAGTAGTTTATATCTCCACCTTCTTATCCAGCAAAGTTGATTCATGTTCTTAAAAATACTGGCTTCCTAGCAAAAAAGGCTCTGGACAAAGTAGACAAATGATGAGATCATCATCTTACCCTGTCTCCCAAAGGAAAGAAGGCACAAGAATGCCTGTGAAACTACAAAACCAAAGATGGAATAAGACTTAGTGTAAAACACTGAAAATTATCATTAATATACAATGAGTATCAGTTAATTGCATGAGGAATGCATATGATCACAGTTTTAATGGCACACAGTACAGCATAAGCTGAAGTAACCTTCCATGTGCTATCACTTTCTACTCTGTACGACATCTGGAAATGCAAACGTTGCAATACAGGATATTATAGAACATTAAACAAAAAAAAAAAAGAGAGAGAGAAAATATTCCATATAGTCCATATTCAAGTTATTTTCTCTAATAAGGCTTTGAGAAACTCTGATGTACAGTCTCTCATGTACAGGGCTGCACCAGAAACCTTTTTGGAGGAGAGGCAGTCTCCGAAAATACAGTTATTCACAAAGGTCTACAGAAAAATATATAAAAAAATTATAAGGGTTTTTTGTTTGAAGTTGAAGAGCATTTACAAATGATCAAGGTGTTCATCATGATAAACACCTAAGGTTCTGGAAAAGACCAGACTGGTTTTGATACTGCTGATACTTCTTTGCAGTACTTTTTAAGGATTCTACATTCTGGAAAGAAAACCCACCAAAAACACAAAATCAAACTATTAACAGAAAAACCCCACAAATCACCCTCTCTCATCACAAATTAATATATATACAAAACAAAACTCATTAGAAGGAAGTGTGTTGATAATTGTAATTTCTATACTCTAAAGTAAAGAACCTAATGGGATCTCTAGCAAGCAGGAAAAAGCAATATCGCCTAATGGAAAAACAACTGCATTTAAAATCCTTATGTAAACTTAAGAGGTGTATCTAAGATCTTTTGGAGAGAATCCAATCATGTCAAGTATAACTGAGGAAAATCAGTGTTAGGCTTCCTTCACTGGGTAAGTAAACTAAATAATTCAGATATATTTCAAAATAAAGACTAGTCCTGCCAAAAATACATTCAAGTCCTCTTCTTGGAACTCCTTAAGACATTTTATAAAAATCAAATAATCTCCACAAGACAGAAACTACCTAAACCATTCAGAAACTCCACTTCAAACACAGGAACTCAGACTGAGCAGCAAAGCCTTTCAGAGAAGCTGCCATGCTTTGTCATTAGATAAAACAGAGCAAGGTCTGTCATCTCATAAAATTATGCTTCCTGCCACTGGTTCTAGAATGAATAATCATAAATGAGGCTACTGAGTCTTGATTATAAGGTATGACAGCGTCTACAGGTTGCATAGCTCTTAGGGAGGAACTGGAGTATATAAAGAAGGCAATGTCTTCCCATCATGTTACATAGATCTTCCAAATCCCCTAGAAAAAAATACTTGAGGAAAAACAAAGAAATTATGAGGAATAGGAGTGCAAACGACTTAGCAAATTGCAGGAATTCAAAAATTTCTTTTTGAAGGAAAGAAAGCAAAACTTTAGGTACTTAAAAGCCGGTAGCAAAACTTCTTTGCTCATGTTTAGCATTTATTATGTCTAGCTTAAAGGAAATTTACTGATAGTAAGAATCATTTCAGAAAGTGCATGAGCCAAAACGAAATCTACTCTAGCAGTTAATAAAGAACAATTTCAAGTGATCTTCACAACATCTCTATCCTTAACAATAACTTACAATTTCTACATAAGTTACCTTGCTCTATTTGACTGTCTTTGAATTGGACAGTTAAGGATTTCTTATTCTTGCCTCAAAACTGAGAGTTTTAATAAGGAAGCATTACCAGTACTTATATAACATTAAACCAACACTGACAGGAACACTGACATGCTTTGCTAGAAATCTACACAAATTCTCAAAATTACCTTGTTTTGCTGTATTAACTATCTGACTGCCCTTATCCTGAAGCAGAAGCTGTTTTGAAATGGTGCAGGAAAAGGCAGGAATGCAACAGAATACTGTCACCACATGGTACTTACCCTAACAGGAGGGCTCCGTGCTTGCACTCTTTGCTGCTGTCCAACTTGCGAAGCCTGCAGGTCCTTTGATCCGCAATTAGCTACAGTGTTGATGGGGACCCTTAAAGCGCTTGTGCCAGCAGTGCCACCACCAGGTTTTCGAGGCCTCTGTTTGATGCCATCCAGTAGTCTAACAAGTAAAATATTACTGGGGAGCTCATCAACACCGCAGTCCACTAAAGTCCGGCACTCGGGACATCGCAGCTCACTGCGAGAGCTCACAATGCCCAGCAGGCAGCGTTTACAAAACGTGTGTTGGCAAGGCAAGACTTTTGCAGAAGCATCAAGGCGTTCTAAGCAAACAGGACACTCCAACAGATCCAGCAAAGCCGATTCATCCATTTTCCTTGTATTACTTAATGAAAAAACAAATCTTTGCAGAATTTGTGTGTTTTGAGCACTGCAAGGGTGTCATGTTACATCCATTCCTCTTCTGACTGTGCTGTAAAATTTTTTGAGGGAAAAAGGGATTGATAAGCTGGAAAAAGTCAGCAAGACCATTTTAAATGACAATGTTCATACAAAGAGCAAAATAAGAGATCACCAGACTAATCCAGTTGACATTTTCAAGAAATGAAACATGAATACAGTAATAGCAATCTACATTAATGTATCTATTTATTAAAAATATTTTAACAAATGCTAACAGCTAAGGTTTTTAAATTCAAGTCTCCATAAATTTCAGTCTGAGTGATTTTAATTTCTCAAATTATTCCAGAACAAAGATCTATCCCCAGTACAACAGTATAATAAAGCTCACTTTTCATAGTTCTTAATACATCAGTCCCTCTCAACATTTGAGATCAGCTTTCTTTCTCAACAAGAAGATGGCAAAGGTAACTACAACGGGGTCCAAAACCACACATTCTACACCAACAGGGCACGGGAAATTACATTTATGCCAACACTGAACTACATTTCTATCCTTTCTACGAAAACTACTGCAGCACATTACATAGCCCAGCCTTGAAAACAGCCTCGAGCTCACAAGGTTTCAAGCTTACCGCAAGCACTGACAAGAGGGTTCATTACAGTGCCGCCTTCAAGAAGCGCTTCAAAAACTATCACGAAGTGATTTACAGCAGGAAGTGCTACTGCCATATCGTTAGGACAACACGAGCGCTGCGTATGCAGCCACAGAGGCAAGGGCGAGCCTCCACAGCCAGCTCCAGGCTATGCAGCGAGGGGCTGGGAAACGGAGTGGGGAAAAAACCAAACACCACTAAAAAGCCTCCCTTAAAAAAAAACCATTCTGCGGCGAGTCACACTAGGATGCTTCACGGGTAGAAAAAGGCTTGCTGACCTCGGCAGTGCCCAGCGGCGGGCGAAGTTGAGCGCCTCCCTCCAGCCCCCGCAGCCGCCTGCGGGAGCGGCTCCCCGGGTGCTGGTCCCGCACCTACCTGCTCCTGGGCTCCGCGCCCGGGCCGCCTCCCCGATTCACGGCTTTATATTCCCCTGTCCCCCGGGAGAACAGCGACCCGCACGGACGCGGCGGCGCGCAGGGGTCCCCGCGGGGACACGGGGCGAGTGGGGATGGCTCCCCGGGAAGCGGGGGCGGGCGAGGGGCACGGCGC
>VWYI01044980.1:13510-41387 GCA_013399455.1 Anthoscopus minutus
GGGACGGGGCGCGGGGCCGCCTCGTCCTCCCCGCCATCCCCGCCTCGCTAGGTGCCTCGGGCAGTGGCTGGGGCGGTGGGAGAGCACAGGCGGCTTCCTGGGACAGGAGGAGCAGGCGCTTCCCTCGTGCCTTGTGCGTAGAGGGCAGCCCGGACGGGCACCTGGGGCTGCCGTCGTCTGCGTGCGGGCGGCGGCGAACGAGGAAGAGGGACGGAGGGAGGGAACGAGGGTGGGTGGTTGCCCGCTCACTCCCCGCAGGGCTGCTCCTGCTCGCTGTCTGTGGTAAGTCATACCCGGAGCGCCCGCCTGCGGCTGCCAGGCCCTACAGAAGGAGGAGCCGGGGTGCCCGGAGCCCGCGGCCGCCCGCCCAAGGAGACTCCTCATCCCTTCCAATCTTGTGCGGGGCGGGGGCCCTCGCTGAGCCTCCCCCGGCTGTGCGCCCGCAGCTCGGTGGGACGCGGTGAGGCCGCGGCCGTTCCCGCCCCGGGGCATCCGGCGGCGCCGTGCTGGGTACGGGCAGGGCAGGAGATGGGGCTGCCGTGTCAAGTCCATCGCTGCCCTCGGGTGTGGCTGTGCTCCCTCGAGCCCTTGCGGCACGCCAGAGATAAGGTCGAGCGCAGCGCGTCCGTGGGCATGGCTAATGTGGGACTTGGCAGTGCTGGATTAACAGCTGGACTCGCTGATGTTAGAGGTCTGTTCCAAACTAAACGGTTCTGTGATAGGACTGCTTAATTAAATAAATGATGCCAGAAAATCTGTGAATGACTCTTCACACTCCCCCCGCGGACAGAAACACACACCTCTGTACTCAGGAGATGATGAACTTTCTTTTGGGGTGTTTTGTGTGATACTTCTCTACAAGACTGTGAGGAAGTAAACCGTAAGATACATACAAATTACCATAAAACAAAAAGAAGTTAAAGCCTGCTGTTTTTAAATCAAATGAGACCCCCTCATCTATGGGTGATGAAAAAGCTAAACAAATGTTTTAAGTTCCAGTTATTCACCTTGCCAGCTGTATCTCAAAAAGGAAGCAATCCAAAATCTTGTGTGTAGTTCTAGCTTTCAAGTAGACCCTAAGAAATACTACAAAACAGTGTCAGGGGATGTTTAGGTTGGATATTAGGGAAAGTTTCTTTGTCACTTTAAGGGTGGTTGGGCACTGGCTCAGGCTTCCCAGGGAAGTCATCACAGCAAAAGACTGACTGAGTTCAAGAAGTATTTGGACAAGGCAAATAGTGTGCAAGGCATGTGGTGTGATTCTTGGGGCTGTCCCATACAGGGTCAGGAGCTGAACTTGATGATCCTTGTGGGTCCCTTCCAATTCAGGATATTCTATAACTTCAAATTTGTTGTCATCGTTACTGAATTCTATGTATATATATAAAAGCTGCCTTTTTTTTTTTCCCCTTTCCACACATGGATTGTGTAGGATTGGATAAGCTGATAGTGTGACAGGCTTTTCTGTTTTATTTTCTGGATATGCTAACTTGTTGTTTCCAATGGTAATGATACTCTCTGAATATTAGGATTTCCAAGTAAGTACTCACTCACACTGCATCTCTAATATTTTATTATATTTTTCAGTCATAGGAGTGAAAATATTGAAGCAGCTAAATATGTACAGTTCATTAAGAAAATAAGGTTTCCTCCCCCATGAATTCTGGAGTTTAGGAAAACTGATACAGATGGGTTTCTGGTCTATGTCTGTGCTTTCCAGGGAGTATCGTAACATAAATAGAAGGCTATAAACATCTGATACATAAGAATATTCCTATGTCTCATAGTATTCCTCTATCTTGCCATGTTTGTGCTGTCGCTACAGAAAAAAGGATAATCAGTACATTTGAATCAGAGACTTGCTGAATCTAAACAAAGTCTCATCTCACAATTGGATTTAACTTTTGGACATAACTTCTTCAAAAGATCTCATGGTAATAATTTGCCAGCCTTTCTAGCATAGTTTTGTAAGCAAGACAGTTACTGTTGTCTAAACTTAGTTTGCTGCCTAAGGAATGTAAAATGTCTATTAAAACAGTGAAGGAATTTACAACACAAGTGGTGTACCAGGGAAGCAAGATGAAAGTTCAGGGAAGCAGGATAAAAAGATTACCCCTTTATCAGGGCTGGTCTTTGATAGTATTTTATGTAAAGTCTGTGAAATACGAAATACATTGTGGAATACAAACCAAAGCAGTAAACACTGTGAGAGTGTCTGAGTAAATATGTAAGAGTATCAGGTAAATATGTATAGTATCAGGTAATATATTATATACTATATATATAGTATCAGTAATATATATAGTAATATATAGTATCAGGTAATATTAAGAGTGTCAGGTAAATATGTTACTTCCAGAGCAGTAGCTGTAGTTAGTTTTCAAACAATTATGATCCATGTAAAAAACGTGGGAGTGTGTGCAGACGTATGCCACTGCCCTCTTACACACAAAGTGTTTGACTCAGAGAAGCTGGAATACTCTGGTGTCAGGAGTGAAAGGAGCAGAATTGCTGTTACATTGAAGCATTTATTCTTTCTTACTACCAACCATAAGCAGGGAATTGCACTCTTTTGACATTATTACATGAGGAGGCCTCACTTCTTGTAATTGTCCCATCCTTATGCACAATTTAATAGTTCCTTGTACAGCTTTTACTAAGTACATGATGCAAAGGGCAGAAATCCCTTAGAAATACAGATTTGAAAGATGAGGCCCTCCAGTTGCTAAACCACCTGGATTTCTACAGTTATAACGTCTATTAATATTTGTATTTTACACGTTTTTGGTGTAATGAATTGTACTTCTGTCACTGGGTTTCAGGCACACTTCTTTATTTCCTCCAATGTGTGTTGTTTCTCCTCACCTGGAAGCTGTTGAATAAAGGAAGAAGCAAAGGACAGTACGAAGAACAGCAAAAGACAATGTCAATAGCAGAAAGAACTGGTAACACCTTTCTCTCCTTTTATCTGTGTCAGCATCCTTAGTGCAATAAACCCATTGTGTTCTCTGCAGTCCTTCTCTTTCACCAATACCTTCTTTTTCCTCTCTGGGCCAAACACCCTAAAGGTTTCTCGCCATGTCTTCAGCCCACTCTGTTGGAACAGTCACATTTTGTATTTTAACTAACTCTTACTGCAATAATTCCTGTTTCTGGCACATTTCCAAGTGCCCTTAGTTTTTCTTCTGTCTTTAAAATTTGAGACAGTCTATTCTGTGCCTGTTTTTGAACTTTTGCTGTAGGAGGGGCATTCAATATTTATTTTTTATATGATCACTGTTTGCTATAAAACCTCTAGAATCTTAATAACTTTGCAGATATTCCATCAGGTTTTGCCAATGAATTATTGGGAAGGGGGCTAAGAGATGCACTCTATAACTATCTGAATCTAGTTTCTTAGGAAATTTATTGGATAAGTAGTATGGGATATTTCAAAATTGTACATTTTTCAACATGCAAATCTTAAACATAAAAACATTTGGTAACTAATGCCCTAAATACACTAATGGACTACAGTACAACACCAGGTTCAGTCTTCATTCTAATCCTACAGAATGTCCCTGAAGACTGTTACCCTTGACAGTAGGGATAATCCATATGCCTGAAAAAGTCATGTTAGCAATATATATATTTAGAGCAACAAAAAAAAACCCAACCATGAGTGCCATGTAGAAAAATGCAGGCCTGCAAGAATAAACATATGAAGGCATAATTAATTTCTTTGTGAATTCCATCCTGATAGTCTTTAGATAACTGCAAAAGGCTCAAACATAATTAGACTCATGGAACAGGAGGTGTTATGTCCTATCAGAAAGAAAACACAAGAGCATCTTCTGGCAGTCATAGTCTGAATTAATTTTATTTGTAGGTTCATAAGCATGCTTTTGTTTTGGGCTACATTTTTGTACTATAGTATTTTTAAAGCTTTTTTTTTAATTTAGTCAGAAAGGATCAGGTTTTTTTCATTTTTAACGTCCACATTAGCCTGTCTTTCCTGTGCAATACAGATCTCAAGCACAGACCAAAAAGGTTAATCTTATTTCCATGTAAAATGACCCTTGGAGATATGGTGGTGATGCCCTTTCAAAGGCCATGCAAAATTCCCTCTGACATCCCTTTAGTGAGAGTTTACTGCTGATGGCCATGCTGATCTTGTTGGCTTTACATTGGCAAGTACAGCACATCATGAAGGATGGCCCTTGACCAACTTTCTTTGGTTTCTGGTGGAAATGAGCAAAGTTCTTCAATGACTTCATTCCTTTTTCATTTATGAGCTGAGTTTTTTTTTTTTGGGTTGTTTTGTTTTCAGTTTTTTTCAGGGAGCTAAGAGGGGATTGCTGGATTGCAGTTTGAGTTTGCTTTGGTGTCTTGGCTTTTTGGTTTTTTTTATTCCTGTTAGTACCAGCTTTAAACTACTGAGTTCAGTTACTGTTGGCAACAATTCTAGCAGCAAGGAGCTCAGCATGGTTGATTCTGATGCAGTTGGTTTGCTGGCAAACTCAGTTTTGTGCTATTCCTAATGCACTTTCTGGGAAAACTAGTGAACTAGTTTGTCACTACATCAGTTGCAAACATACTTCTGAGGCTTTTGCATCCTGCCAGAAGGATCTCTGCTGTTCTGGTATTTGTGAGGAGTTGGGAGAAATGAGTTGTAAAACTAGAAGCCAAAATATACTGAAAGAACATCTTTATGCTGTGTTCTAGGCATCCAGCTCTGTTGAGTACAGTATCATTTGTGTATTTGTGCTGTAAGCCACTGCTTGCTGATAAGGTGAACCTGGGATTATAACTTTATACATTGCTGCTATCACAGTAGTTTAATAGTCACAGGGAGAAAATGAGCAATACAAAAAGTGTCTGTGGCATTAAAGAATAACCATGTTACAAGTTCTGAGTGTTTGGGCAAGCTTTTTGTAACAAGACATTCCCACCAGGTTAGTCAGTTAGAGGAAAACACTGGGCTCATAGGTTCTTATGATCCCCATAAACTAGCTGCATCATTCAGTGCTGTACCTTGTAGAAATGCAGTAAGGTGCTGGGTTATGTAGCTGGTCAAGAACTTGATTTAAATGTTCATTATATTGATGGGAATATTGTGCCTGCATCTCATTAACCAGCAAACTTGAATTTGCCCTTACTACAAATAAGGTTAAAGGAAAAACAAAGGAGAATGCATGTGTAAAGAAATCAAGCTGGATTGTACAACTGTGAAGATTTTAGAGGAGGAACAGAAATGTTATAATCCATTCCTAATAAGTTTATTCCAAAATCAGAATATCTTTTTCCTTCCTTGCATACAGCTGACAAGCAACAGACCTAATCCATGAGGCTGCAGAATTGGTCCTAATGCTTCTTTGCCCCATTAGAATTAGTGCTCTCTCCACAGGGAGGTTCTGGTGGGAACAGAGCATACCAGGTTATGTGTTCAGTCCTGCTCTAGGTATCTCCCAGGCCCATTAAGGTCTGGACTCCCAAAGATTTGTAAGTGATTCAGGATGTAGTTTTAGAATTATTGACTGTGCTAGACATTTTGGAATGCTTACATGCTGATTTAATAGTTTGCTACATTGTTAGCAAATTGTAAGCTATTAAAAAGCTATTAGTATTTTCCCCACTTGCAAAGGCTGCATTCCAGTCACAGGGTAAAGCTCTTTCATATGAACAGTAAACCAATAATCATATAAATATTGAAGTAAAATTATCATGTTACTGACTCTAGACTGAGACCAAGCAGAACTGTAATAAACCATCTCCAGTGATAGTGAGCTGGAATGACTAAAGTCCAGTTTTATCTTTGAGGAGCACTGTGACAAGTGTCTGGAGTTTTGGACACCCGAATGTGTTCAAACACAGATGAGATGATGGGCCCAAACAATTATTCTTCTTTTTAAATAAGCAAAAATATCATGGAGGATATGATATTCAAGATTCATCAAAGTATCCTTAGTCTTTATTACCACATCTCATTACCAAAGTATCTGAAAGAAGCTGAATGTCTGGAGACTGGATA
The DNA here is from genome assembly GCA_013399455.1 of Anthoscopus minutus. NCBI lineage: Eukaryota > Metazoa > Chordata > Aves > Passeriformes > Paridae > Anthoscopus > Anthoscopus minutus. Next base: position 19,521 of record VWYI01044980.1, read on the forward strand.
CTTGGCATGTATATTTAAAAAAAAATAAATTAAAAAAATGCAATTTTAGCTAGGAGAAGCAGTTGCTGAGGAAAGTCAGAGGCACTTTTGCATATGGACTGTGGAGAGGGAAGGAGGTTGTGAGTTTTAGATGTCTGTATCCATCATGTCAGGTCTACAATTCCTAGATTCTGCCTTTTGTTATACTTTGTATTTCTAGAAACACAGTACAGCTTCACTCTCTAAAATCCTATGGGAAGGCAAAGCTAATCAGTAAGTTTCACATACAGGGAAGAATGCACAATACTGTGTTATTTTATCTAGAGGGATCCTTCAGTCAAATTAACCCTCCAAGAGCAAACATCCATGGCCAAAGCCTTGAGGTCCTCCAGTCAGCAACAGGGTGGAACCTCAGATCTATTCACACTTTCACACCAAATAAATCTTAGGGCATATTAAGCATTCTTTTCAGTCTTTCTTTTCATGTCCACTCAGAGCATAGGCTCTGCAACAGGTGATGTAAGGGATTTTACTTCTCCTTTGGGTAACTGCATGACAGCATAATGAAAATTCAGAAATTTCTGCAATTCTTAACAAATACCTTATCCAAAGTGTCTTGTTCCAAGAGAAGTTATTGGAAGTGCATTTACAGAGGCGTAACTCTTTAAAACCACTTATGCTTTTGTGGTCATGAAAGCTAAAGTGTGACAAACATGTAGTCATCATGTATTTGTAGTGTGGTTTGTGTTGTTTTATGATGAGTCCTGCAGTTCCTCCTACTGTCCAAATCAGGCAATCTGTTAAAAAGTACCATAATCCCTTCACCTGCATCTCTTCTGCAGCGAGAGTTGGTTTGGATTTTGTCCCAGATGAGTCTGTAGCTATGTTACACTCTCAGACTTAGGAGCAGGGACTGGTAAGATGCTCCAGGATAAATATGTGACTTCTTTCCATGTCACATGGTTCATGAATTTCATGAAATTAGTGTGTTTTTACAGCAAAATCTACAAAAAGATTAAATTCTAAACTAAGTTTTTTTAGAATTTTAAGTGCTGCAACAGTTTGGTAGTTAGCAAAAAAAAAAAAAAGTCATGTTAGTTCTTAAAAGCATACACAGCTAGATTTTTTCTTTTCAGAGAGATTTATTTCCCTAAAATAGCATTTTCTTACTAAAAGTGCCTGCTAGGCAGAGCTATGTGACAGGCAAGTAGGATTATCAGCATGTTTACTTTTCAAACATTTCTGCCACACTTGAACAGCTCTGCTGTGGTGTCATAAGCGTTTAGATAGGTTGTGTAAGAGTTTGTGTACTAGGACACAAAAAAATTAAAATGTATTACAGCATTTAAAGGGCACTACCATTTTTATTCTAAAGTGGTCAGAGCAGTATCCTTATACCAAGGGAAAGCATTTCCTTTTACTTTAGTATCCCTTTTTAGAATGTATCCTCAGCTCCAAGGGAAGTTGCAGCCTCATTAGCACAAATTAGACCTCTTGGTTGTCTGAAAGGTACAGAAGCTCCTTTACAGCTTCAGTTCTCTCCATTTCCTGGTACACTTGTGAAAGGATGTAGGCAGAGGTTTGGATGTGATCAGTGTACCAGCCATGTACCATGATATCTTGGAAGCAAAAAACAAGGATGTATGATGTAGCTTGACTCTGAAGGAAAGTTTTTACTTACACTGGGATGAAAGTAAGGGAATAAAGGGATAAGTTTCCCAGTGATTTTTCACAGAATCACTATCACTCTGCTACCATAGTTCTTTATAAACAGAGTAGTGTAGGAAAAAGGACTCCAAAACTATCTTTATTCAAAATAAGATTAAGGAAGTGAGATAAATTTATGGAGTATTCATGGCACTACTTTGGATTTCTTTTATAAAGCTTAAGACTTGGCTTCTAAGTCAATAAGGACATTGAGACACAAAATGAATTCTCTGAGGCTGCTAGTGCTACAGGGCTATATAATCACTCTGGTATTGCCAAAGATTTCTCTTTTTTTCTTTTTTTTTTTTTTTGAAGATTGTCACTTTCACTCCCACACATCTGGCAAGCGAACTCTGCACTGGCTTAGCTAAAAATCTTATCTCATAGATCATTACTAGCAATAAATTCCAGCCTTTGTGCTTACTTATATTGTCCCACAGCCTGGAGTCACTGATTTTGTAGAACTAGGAATGCGGGCTGTAAAATATTTACTCACTAGCATGCCCCCACCACCAAAAGAAACCCCAATCCCAAAAAAAACCATGCCATGCCTCAAAACCAAGCCTCAAGCTTTTTCATTGTGAAGTCAGCTTTGAAAATGTAAATCACATGAAACTGGCTCTTGGGGCCAAAGAAAACAGACAGCTGGATTCCATCCCCCAGCTAAGAATCAGCCCTTAAATACCTCTTAAATAGATACTTTATATGAGCTATAGTCAAACTCATTTTCAAGTAATATTTTCCCATGTGTCCCAGAAAATGCAAACAGCAACTCTGTGTGTGGATGGACTGGGACAATGGATAAGTGTGCCAAAAACCTGCAAACTGCTAATGCAGTTCTACCACAATTCTCCTCTAAGGTCACACCTGTGCTAAGAAACTGATGAATTTTTAATCCACATCACAGTCCTTATGTATAGCTAAGGCATCTGTGCTCTAAAGAACTGCCAGCAAGTGGCCTGTGCTAGGTCTTTTCCTGCATTCTAGTTCACATTGGTGACCATTTTTTTCTGGTATTGTCCTCTGGAAGCATTCTTATTTATGGGATTTATTGTGCTGATCCTTTTCTATATGACAGGCATGGAGAACATGAAGGCAGAGTTAGCTCATATATGGAAGACTTGGCAACTTGTGGCAAAAAAGACTGGAAAGATAAGAGAAGATAAGACAAAACAAGAATTGGCACAGATACATTTATCTCTACAGGTTCAATTAAATAATATGCTGGGGAGGAAGCAAAGGAACAATTCCTAGTACTAAACTACAGATCTGCAGTTTAGCAACCTGTCTCTTGGAGTAGAATTAATCCTACTATTAATCCTAGTATTAAAAAGCAGGATCAAAGTTAATAATGACCACCAAGTGTTGCTGGGCAGCAAATGTATTTTATGAGTGTGGGTGAGTATGGTATGGAGATACTTGAGGTGCAACATACTCTCATATCTATTCCTCATGATCACATTTCAGAGGAAATAAAGGCAACTGGCATATAATAAAGCCAGAATATTTTCCAAGAGTCACGGCAATCATTCTTGAGTAGCTTACCCCAGAAAAAATATGTCAGAATAACCAATCAGTTTATAATGAACATGAAATGCCTTCCCTTGTTTTCATAGGACAAATTAATGTTCTGACTCTAGGCAGTGTTGCAGAACATGAAACCTAATAGTTTTAACCAATATACTAGTACAATCCAGGAACAAGCTGTAACTTAATTTTTGGCATTTGTATTTTGAGTTTCCCTAGTGACTATTAGTGAGAATGAAAGAATGAAAGTGTATGAAGGTGCTTTTTAATCAGTCCTGATACACAGTCACATACCCAGCCATCAAGATTGAGGTTAGTATGCTGTAGCTGCTCTGGGAACCTTAACTCACCTGCATTGACTTTACGAGGATTAAGTCAGAAACAATACTATTTTAATACCATTTTTTTTGTATTTACTTGGCAAATACTCTTGTCAATTTAAAGTTTCCCATGGGAGGTGTCAAGAGGTCACTGAAATTCCTCTTTCAGTGTCAGGGAGGGAGAGTGGTTGAAACCATGGCCTCCATGCTGCTTCCTTCAGTATTTTTCTTCATGTCATTAGTGCTGTACTCAGCAGTGTTCCCCCAGCTTCCATTGGAATGGAGAGTAAGTAAATGTAAATATGTTAGTGAGAAATGGAGGCAAGAAACACAGAAAAGGCTTCCCTGATGTTTTGTTTGGCTACTTCTAGGCCTCAGTAACAGTAAACTTAGCCACAGAAAATTAGTATAGAATATATTGTCTAGTATGCACAAAAACTCCCAGATGCTTTCAGTGTATTTTTTTCCCCAGCACATTCTATTATTCTACACAGTCTTCTGGCCAACGATCACAAAGCCTTCTGACCTCTCTGTTATCCTATGGCAAGAAAATATCATTCCCTAAGGCTACAAAAGAATCAAGATTTCCAGAAAAGAGGTATCTGCAATTTCCATAACCAGTGTAGCTGTGAGCAGCATATTCTTCAGACACCACTAAGACAGAAATGCAGAATGGAGGGATAGGGTACACCCCACATCTTACAGGCTTGCCAGTCTGAATTTCAGCTGAAAATACCTGAGCTGAAGTGTCATAAATAGCTTTGTTAAAGCTAGTGACTCTAGGAAAGGATCTGACCTGTGCCATACTATGGATTAGTGTGATCCTCTAACAAGCCCCCATGGTTTATTGTGTCATAAGCCAGGAAATTACACAATTAGTAAATTATTTCAGTTATACATTTCTCACCTTTTTAACTGCTGTAAGGCAGAATAAAACATCTGTGGGGATTTTGCCAGCAAGTGAAAATAAAAATAGTGCTAAGTAAATACATTACAACTTGATTAATGCAAGATAAACACTATAGGCTACGCAGCTTTTGCTCCTCAGCAGGCCTATTGTACGTTCATACATAAATTTCTTTTACTAACACTGCACAAGCAGTCTGGCACCATCCTTGACAGATGAGCTTCAGGAACTGTTACAAAGTGGTTTAAGTTATAGCTCCATCTGTTATATCCCATCCTTCTGATGGAGATTGTGTTCACTGTGGCAGAATAAGCAGAATGGAAGACGTGCTCATATCCTCACCAACTGCAGCTCAGAGTCTGGTGCCTTGGCTCACACCCATCTTCTCAGCAGTTTAATCAATGACACTCTGCTTCGTGACCAAGCATGAGGGTGGGCGAACATTTCCTTCTGCTGGTCCTGATCATCATCAGCAGAGGGAAAGAACAGACGGTGGTGAACAGGAGAAGCTTAACTAATCACAATGGGATCTGACTCAAGCTCTCTTTAATTTTACTGGGAGGAAGGAGGCCTTGTGACAGTGCTCATCCATGCTCCCACTACTGTTAGGTACATCTAGAAAGAGGTTGAGGTGGAAAGCCTGCCCACTATGGATCTAAGCAGTTACTATAGTTATCACTGCATGGTTAACAAAGGCTGTGGGCCAGGACTGAACTGTGCTTCCCTTCCCACCTGGCAATGTTTGACCTTATGGTCTGTGGAGTCAGAATTTGCTGAAGTTTCTGGACTAAGTGGATTGTCCAATGTAGAGAAAGGAATAGTGGTTGTCTGAGGAAAGGTGACAGCAAAGTATTAAGTGAATACAGCGAGTTATGTTGTTCAGGGCATTGCAATCATTAACTCATGTACTTACTAAAGGCCACAGTGGAACTGGATATAGAGGGCAATCAGGCTTTTCTACTGCTGGAAAGAAAGTGCTGTATTAATAAGCTATAAATCACTTCAGGGATATTTTAGTGCCATTGAAATAATTCTCATATATGTAACAATAAATACATGTCTACTAAAAAAGGCTTAAAACCACTGAGTACAAAAAAATAAAGTATACTCATTTTTATCATTAAAAGACATAAAAGTATGTCCAGTGTTATATCCAAATATACTCTACTGAGAAGCTCAACTGTCATAGACTTAATCTTTCAGGGTCCTCTTACAGTGTTTAAAGAAGAGGATTAAAATACTCCAAACAGCCATGTAAGTTATTAAAATTAATGTCAGCGGGACAGGATCAATTAAATGTGCTATAATTATGGCAAAATAGTTGCATTTTATTTCTATCTTTCAGACACCTTTATCAAGAATTGTTACAGATTCCCAGAATAAATGCAGTTGGGAAAGACCTCTTGAGGTCATTGTGTCCAACCTTTAACTGAGTATCACCGTGTCAGCTAGACCATGGCAGTGTCACAGTCTTTTCTTAAACACTTCCATACAAAGAAAGAAACAGAATTTTGAGGAAATATAACAGCTACAACAGTTTATAAAATGCAGTTTTAAGTGCTCAAGTTGGTAGAGCTCCACAATAGACAGAATTGTGGCTTTTCATTAATGGCACCTCAGGTTTTCTGTCCTTTCTGAATCCACACCAAATCAAACACTTCAGAAAAGGGCTACATACCTTAGTTTTGCAAAAGTTCTCTGACAGCATTCAGAATAGTTGTAGCAGCAATAAAAAAAAAAAAAAAGAACATTTGACTGCTGATGGGGAAGCCAATAGGAGGAAAGCATGGCATCCCTGAAGTATTGCTTGAGATTTAAATTTTTTTCAGAGAGATAGAACCACAGTCTTTTAGCCTACAATTTGAATTTAGTGAAGTTTTACTCTTTATCAAGGACACAGCCAAAATGCATACTTCATCCCTTCCCCTAGGGGAGAGATTACTGTCAGGACTGTGTACAGGATACAGCAAAAATTAGGGTATGTCAAAGACCTGATTGGTTCCCTTCTCCTCAGAGTACATCTGCATCAGCTCAATCCACAGTCCTATTTAAATCTGAACTGTTGTTTTTTCCTGGCTGACTACAGTCCCTACGGGAACATCCATCAGCCAAGCAGAAGTGAATCATGCAACGCCCCAGCCTCACACTTGATACAGTCAACCTCAGGGATGACTTGCGAAACAACTGTCACACCCATCCTGAAACTAAGCAAATGCTACTCACTAGAGTTTTCCCACTCTGCAACCTGCCCATGGCTTTGGTTTGTGTTGTGCAGCTCATGTGAAAAAACTCTCCAAGTCTTTGGCTCCATGAGTTCTCTAAATTGTATTGTTAAAAAGAGTGAATGGAATTGGCTAAATCCCATCTTTGTTTTAAAATGTCTTGGAAATAAAATCTGGAAGAGTGCACCAGATCAGATCAGAGATGCTCAAGACAAGCAGTTTAGGAGCAGCAGCTGAACTCATATATATATACACGTGTATATATATATATATGCACACATGTACTTATATATACATGTCTCACAAGTAACTGCAAATCAATATATCTTTGTGGAAGCAGCTCAGTTAAGGCTTTAGTTGATGAAGAAGCATTTTTAAGACTCTTGTACAAGCCAACCATTCTAAGTGCTACAATTTGAATTGATGAACTCATCAGCTCAGCTGGAGAACATATCAACTTGGAAATACATCTGAAGCGTGAATTGCATTAACACACAAATTTAATTTAAAGGAAGCTCTTAATGGGTTTTAAAACTACTACTTAAACTATACAAATTGCTCCATTTAAACTGCTATGATAAAAATAGCAAAAAATGGTTTAGGGGTGGTAACCATTGATTTCTATTTTACGCTAGATTTGAGTCTACATGGTTCACGAATGGACAAATGGTAAAACAAGACTTGAAAAAGCACACAGTTATTTTAAAAGAAACACATTTAAAAGGAATGAAAAGTTAAATTTCTATATTTGTGTTTATCACAGCTAATAAAATTATGTAGAGTGTAGCTTTATTTGAGCTTTGATGTGTTACTTTTAGTGGAGACAGAGGTCAAATCAGTAATTAGTCAGGGGCATGTTTCTTCCCCAGCCTCTACCAGAGGGAAGATTACACAGAACCCAACCATACATTTCAACTGTGCTAAAAGTGCTGCATTTTACTTAAATTTGCATCTAGACATCTGGAGAAACGGGCCATACCATGCCATAAGCTACCAGAGAGCATCCAAAGCAGAGCTAAAAAAGTGGGGAAGGACCGTGCAATCATAGGAGGAATAGCTGAGGTCACTCTGTCTGTTCAGCCTGGAGGAGACTGAGGGGACACCTCACTGCAGTTACAGCTTCCTGTGAGGGGAAGAGAGGCAGGACTGATCTTTTCTCTGTGGTGACCAGCGACCAGAGAGAATGGCCTGATGCTGTGTCAGGCAGGTTTAGGTTGGATATTAGTAAAAGGTTCTTCCCCCAGAGGATGGTTGGGCAGCGGAGAAGGCTCCCCAAGGAAGTGGTTACAGAGTGACTCCTAGAGGTGAAGGGGTGTATGGACAATGCTCTCAGGCCCATGGTGTGATTGTTCAGGGCCAGGAGTTGGACTCTATGATCCTTTTAGGTCCCTTCCAACTCCGAATATTCTCTGAGTCTATGATCCTCCTATCCTCCAGCAAAAAGAACGTAAAGACTTGTAAACAGACAAAGAATTGTATTTATGGGTATTTTCAGAAAATGGCCTCGTACAAGGAAACAAGGTGCAATTTACGAATTACCTTACGAACTGCTGTTCCGGCTCAGCCTCGCCGTGTTGCCCCGCAGGAGCCCGGCGCGCTGGAGCCCGCAGGGGGCGAGAGGCCGCGCCCGCCGCCTGGCGGCCGCAGGGAGCAGCTCAGAGGCCGGCACAGCACCCGCAGCCCCGCTCGGCACCCCGTTCGGGCAAAGTCTTGAAGCTTCACAACAATGAGGTGAGTGGGATATGCGTGTTTGAGTAAACATACAGCATTTATGCTCAAATGAGAGCAAGAGGGACGGAGAAGCAGGAGGAGCTGAAGGAAGAATAGCTAATAAACAATGCAGATTTCTCAAGAGCACCAAGTGCCTTGTTAGGAATGTGGCAGACTGGAGCTTGATTTACATCAGCCATTCACTTACCAGACCACAGAAAAACCTGTGCTCTGCTTTGGTTCACGCTGCCCAACCAGATAACACATTCTTCTGGAGTTTCTTCCAGTAATAACTTCAAATAGGCACTCATCAGAGTTCAGCAAATTGAAGACCAAAAGCCTCTTCAGGCTCTGTTCTTCAAAGGTTTTAGGCATCAGTGCTCCAGGTAGAGTACTGAACCTGTTCAGCTCAAACCAGCTCACTGCTGGCAGTCTTACTCCTTCCTGCTGATGGTTTTTTGCTTGTTCGGTTGTTTTGGTTTTTTTTAAACGTTCCCCAACTGAACTCTATTAGAGTTGGCTTCAAGGGTCAAGAAGCAAGTCTGAGGACAGAGACATCAGTGTTATACAGTTCACAGAATATGTTTTGTGTGAAAAATACCATTCCATATCTCAATTTGCTACGCATTCGTAGAACTACAACATAAAATTCTTCAAGGTGAATGTAATATACACACAAGCCAAATGCTCGACTAATTTAAATAAATTGCATACAGATCAATTAATTATCTTGCAGCCACACAGTGCTTGATGTCATTATAGAATACGCTAAATACGGATTTAGCATTTCAGATGAAACTATTTCTTTTGCAGACAAATATATTTACTATGTTGGTTTTAAGTTAGCTTTTGAGGGATTTCAAGGATATTCATTCTTGGGTGGCAGGTCTGAAGATTATTCTTGAAAAACTCTCCCCAATCTACATGTATTTTTCAAGTTATTAATTGGTAAAAATTATGCCTGTTTTTCTCACCACAAATGTGCCAGTACACTGCATAAGAAATGAAGACTGTCCATAACAATATGATTTCCATTTAAAAGAAGTGAACATGGCCCAATCCTTAACTTCAGTAAATCTCTATCACCTTAAGGGGATTCAAAACCATAGAGGATAGAATACACCAGTTGTGTATTTTGTTGTTTCCAAACAGTTATTCTGTATTATTTTAAATCTAAAGGTTTTGAGTCCTCTCGTCCTCCAAAAGATGGTCAAGGTATGACCTGAAAAAAAAATCAAACCTGAAAAATAATTCAGAATCATTCTTTAATAGAGTCTTTAGGGTGTATCTGCTAAATGTCATGAGTGATGTAGCTCATGAGGATCATTGGTCAGAACAGAAAATGCAGCAATAGAACATGGAATGGAAGAGAAGCCTGGTAAAAAGTTTTCTGTGGGAAGTTAAGAAAAAGGAAATAAAGAAGGTAATTGAGAAGTAGCATAGTCCAGAACCAAAACTGTTTCCAGTGATCAATCAGTTTCTCATGAGATGAAAAGCTGTTTATCAAAGAAATAAGTATATACAGAATAATCTATTAAAGGCAATTTATTAATTTTATTCACACCACAGATTCCCATGATACTGCTGAACTAGAGTAAGTTTGGTATCTGTCTAAAAAACTAATGCTTTTCAGTGGGCTAAATTTTGATAATGACACCATAAAACAATTATACAAAAATCATGTACATATTTTGACAGTTTAAATAATAAATATATATATATGTGTGTATATATATATATATATACACACTTGTTTTTACTTTGTGGAAAAGGAACTTTTGACAGTTTTTGATTGTGACTGGTTGTAGCTGAAAAAAAAAAAAAAGAAACCAAAACTATTTTTCTCCAATAGGGCACTTGGAAGTTTGAAAGTTCATCAGATTCTTAACAAGAGACTTACTGTTATGGGTAAGCCAGTAAAGCTGATGCAGAGATGATGACTTGAAAACAACAGAATCCCTAATGTCTGCCCTTCAAATAGTACTGCTTCAAAACCAGGAATGAGGAAATGTGTGTCAGAAGAAACATAGTTTTGTTTACAGAATGGTGGAAACCAAGCTATACAATACAGGAGCCAGAAATTGTGAAGTATTACCCAGCACTTGTAGATGTAATGTTTCATTTTCCCTGTGGCTACTGCAGCAGTAACTAGAACACTCAGACTTCAAGGCTAAACTAAAAACCCCCTCTCCTTCCAGTTCAACAGTGTAGTACATCATCATTGACCAGATTACAAAATTCAAGAGATGTAAACAACTGGGATTTTTGGGAAGGGGATAGGAAAGGGGAAGAAGACGAAAAAGAAGAAAAATTTTGGAAAAAAGAGTATTCTAGCTCCAAGTGGATTTTACATTCTCAACATCCCCCCAGACATTTCAATGATGACTTATGTACCGGTTTGCCTTGATTCAGAAACACTATCAACATATTCCAGATGTGACAGAAGCCTTCAGCTTCAAAATACAATAAAAGTGAAATACTTGAACTGGACAACTAGATTAAGATACTATTAAAATACAACCATGAGGGTCAATAAAAACGAAATAATTCCTTTGTGTAGGTGTAAAGAAAAGCTACTTGAAGTATGTAAGGGAATGTAAGGGAATAGCTAGATATTCTTAAATCCACAACACAGTAATGCTCCCAACTATTCAACCATACAAGCTATCTGTTCATATGGTAGAAATTCTGTTTTAATTATAGGTCTCACTTTTGTATCAGAATATATACAGGTATTTCTTTGTTTCTTTTGAAATTTGTGAGGTTACAGGTTTGGGGGGATTTTAATTTGCTTTGTTGAGGTTTTTGGATTTTGTTAATTTTTTTGTTGTGGCTGGTTGGTGTGGGTTTTTTAAATTTTGGACACCTAATATTTAAGGAACATGTATGCAAATCCACACAAGAGAACTCTAAAGGTATCTCAGTTTAAAAGGCATGTTTTTTGTCTTTTTCATACAATCAACATTCTTTTTTGAAGTCTTGCCTCTCCTGCCCCATGTTACATTCTCCACTACAATCTGTTGTTCAGCTGTGCAGACTTCAGACACTGATATGTAATAAGCAGTAAGGAATTTCCTGAGTGAGGTTTATTCATCATTACCTGCAGAAAGTAGAAGAGGGGAGAGACAATGTGAAAAAGAGACACACATAGACACATGTCAATCTAGGGTTACAAAACAATCTAGAAACCAATTTAGCAAGCAAGAATACAAGAATCCACTAAGTCTGTCACCAATGAGGTGACCATGACCAAAGCTGCCTTAAAGCACTACACACAAATACTGAACATCGTGTCATCTTGGATTAGTGAATTCAAGATAGTTGCACCTAAAGTGGCCTGCTTCAGTTAGAACAATCCTCTTAGGAAAGAGCAACACAGATTTTCTCCCAACATTTCTTATTTGAAGAGTATAAGGCTTTTGAGATAGAAGCTCATTAAGATCCTTCTGTCACTTATCCTCTATTCACCTCTATTAGCATAGGACTTTTTAATTAAAGTATCTGAACTGTATGGAATTACTTTTTCTTATCATTTTTGGATGCTCCACAGATTTGTAAAATACAGAATTAGAAGTGAATCTAATAAAAATAGCCACTTGTTAATCAGCATTTTGCAAGATGAAAGTCAGCTCATTTTAATAGGATTCACTCAGACAACAGCTTATAATTTAGATGCCAACATTTCAGCAAATTTTCATTTAAACCTTTTAGTACTAGTTTTAAAATATTCTTAAAGCAGAGTAGCAAGCAAAAGAAAATGGTGACACTATAGTAACCATTTTCTTGTTATTCTACATTGCCAGACTTTTGGACACTTGAAAAATGAACTACTATGGTATATCTTACCAAATCTGTCATTATATCAATAAACTGTGCCTGAAAAAATATTTTTCAGACATTTTTCTGTCATACTTCCCTAACACAGCATGAAAACAAAATGGAACTGATTGTTCTTACCTAGCAGTCCTATATCAGTAGAAAATAGAAAATGGGAAAATGTAATTTGGATTAGAATTTTTAAAAAAATTATGTTTTTATAACTAGTTTTAAGACACCTCCCCTCAAGTATTTACATAGAAAAGTCATAGAAAGCTGTACACTAACTTGACCTTGCACTGCTAATGCAACACATTTGTAAAAGATCTTAAACGATGCTGGTTAACATTCATTAGAGTAATTTCTGAAAATTGAAATACATTTAATGGTGATCATTACACACACTTCTAAAGCCAATATATGGTGCTTCTTATTTCTATAAAACTAATTAAAATTTTTGATTCTTCTTTTTCCCCTCTCCAGCAAAGACTTTCACCATTACTAATCTAAAAATATGTAACAGAAGTTAAATTTTTGACATGAGAGAAATGAAAAAAACCAAAACCGTTCCCTCACTGATGGTGGTCTGTGTGGTTTTTGTAAGAGTGACTCTGAAAGACGGAGGAACATCCATCTGCCTTGTAACCTGTGCTAAGCTGGGCAGGGCTCCAGAGAAAAATAATTTTCATGTATTACTGAGTCACCAGCTAAGATGGATGGTACATATGCATCCAGGTCTTCTGGAAAATGCTAATTATAGGAAAAAGAGCTCCATGAAAATTTCAGAAAAGGAGTGATAGGGCAACCTTTTAAAATTAACATACAGAAAGCGAAATACTATTTTAGCCAGAAGTTCATTAATTCTTAAGATAAAATTGGTTTTGATTCTGCAAGTTTTGTGCTGGATTTCCTTTCCTCCATCTGTGAAATTGTTTTATAGAAATTAAATAATTATACTGTACCTTTTGTAAGCCTATTATTCTTACAGTTGACTGTACATGTAAATTCTGTTAAATCGGAGTGGTCAGCAAAGTTTGCCACATTTTGTTCCAGGAATAAAAATACCCTTTGTGGGGAATTTTAATTAATTTAGCCAATCAATATACCAAAGCACAGATATGTTCTATATTCTGTGACACTATGATGTTTTAAAAGTATATTAGAACCTATATTGTATATGACCAAGAAAGAACATAAGACAAGCCATAACTGCCAGTATGCATTGAGATTACCTTCTTGGTAGGCTCCATCTGCCATTACCAGGTGAAGTATTTTGGCATACAGGTGTTTGTGTTCATTCCCAAGAACAGTCTGAACTATGGCTGAACAAATATCAATATTTTCATCTTCATCTTCAAGCATAGCCTAGGGTGAAGAACAAACCATGTTGCCAAAATTAAATTTGGCATAAAATTAAATAGTTCAAATTTATTAAATGCAATTCATGGTTAAACCCAAAATTTGGTTAAACCAAACTCTTTAATCAACTGTCTGGGCATTTTCTCTGTTAATATTTTAGTGTGTCAAAATAGACTAAAAGACTATTTAGTCTAGTTTCACAAAATCTTTTACTCCAGTCACACAAAACAATTAGTTAACTGGCACAGCAAACAGTCCTAGGTGCTTGTTTCTTAAAATATTTCCACTTGAGCTTATTCCACAAACCTTTATTTTCTCATAAACTTCAATTAACTTATCAAAGCCTATTTCCTGCTCCAGGTTGTATCTCAACTCTTCTAAATGGCTGAAGATACTATCACATTCTTCACACTCACTGGCAATCTCTCCATCACTATTATCTAGAAAGAAGGAAAACAACAGTAAAACCCTCTCAGTTTTCCTACATTCTTAATGATGCTTCTAAATACCTAAAACAAATATTCTTTAAAAGCAACCAATCAGGTAAGCTCAGAAGCACTGGATGATGTTGGCAGATGTTCTGACAATGTGCAGGAAAATAGGAATAGTCCCTTTCTTGAAAAAATTCCCAAATGGGAAGCGTCCAGCTATCCCCTCTAAATCCCCACTCTGACAATTGGCCATAGGGGTATTCAGCCTGAAGGAAGACAAGGTATGGTCTTAAAGCAGAACTTTAGTTAGCAAAGTAGGTCAAGTTCCATACCACCACTATAAATTTCTGAAGGGTTTGGTGGCTGTCCCACACAAGGGAAAGGATTTCCTTAATGAAGCAGCTGTCTTCTAGCAGAAGTGTGTATGTTACCCATCCATTACTTTCTGCCCTGAGATGCATCTTGTTCCATAGAGCAAGTCTAAAAAACTCAGTACTAATTCAGCTACAGAGTTCCTTCTTGTTCTGTAAGTGCATTTCCTTTGTGTAGCAAATTAAGTGTGCCAAGTGGTGCAATAAGATACAGGAGAGGGTACAGAAACCTTAAAAACAGGTTTGCAATGGTAAAGCATTAGGTAATTCTAAAAAAATGGATGCTTTAAAATATACAAGACAGAATCCCTATGTAAAATTCCATTGTAAAATGCAAGAAAAAATACTTTCTTAAATAAGCATTCAAATTTGGAGAGCACTTGTCTACCTGGAAAAAACTTCATATATTTCAGAGCACATAATATCAAACCTTTAAATACTATCACGTGGCAGATCACAGAATTCATGAGTTAGTATTAGAACTCTACTACTCACAATTCTTATGTATGACTAGTGTAAGGTATAGTCCTGACCAAATCACATCCATCATTCAAGTATCAACAGTCAAATCAATAAGAAATTATTGTTACAATAAGAAGTTGTATATGGGTTAAAAACCCTTTAGGTTTTTTCAAATCCCCTATTTAAGATCTAGATCTTGAGCAGATTTTGTCTCAAGTTCACCCTTTTGAAGGCTGGCCTGCCTTCTTCTCTGCCTCAGCAATGAAACTTGAAATTCTTATGGAATATCTAGAAGGTAGGACACTGGTATTAAACACTAGCACTTGCAACAACAGCAGTATCACAGACACAGATAGAATTGCATAATATCAGGGTATCACATCAGCACTGCCATGAAATTAAAGACACTAACAAAGTTTATTTTACCATAAAATAATTATCGGAATCATTATTAGATGTTCCATTTTTTGAAAATTTTCTTCAACAAAAATTACACAAAAGCTTTGTTTTATATGAATTACTGATTTCTCCATCTTTTCATACCTATCTGCACTTAATTTTACATCAAGAATAAAATACTTCTATTTCCACCAGAATTTAAAATACAGAAATGAGACTTCAGGACGTTGTGCACATCTAATGCAGAATGCTAAAAGCAGTAATTAATTTATCTGTCTCACTTTTAGTCTGACTGCATTAATACCTAATTTTGGCTAAGGACAAGGTGAAAAAGTTCACGTTTCTACTGATTGCCTGCTACTTAACTGTAATTTAAGCTGAATCCCAGATACTCCAGTCATGTCAATTGCTATTTCTTTTTCATACTTACAGGCATGAATTATTCAATACATTCTGTGTTTGATCTTCTTTGAAGCAAAGTTTTAGACAACTTAGAGAAAAAGGCACTTATCATAACTACCCAACAAACAGCCAAGCTTAAATTTCCAATATAGAATGTTGCTTAGATGTTGACCTTAACATTCAGAAAGTTTGAATATTATCTGATTTTTTAAAACTAAAAATCTATCAGTTACAGCTTTACTTCACTACAAGTTAATGAAGCCAAAACATTATTCTGTGTCTGAATTTTTAAAATTAATAAATAACTTATAAAACAGATATAAGACAAATTATACCTGACTGCCATTCTTCATTAAGAGCACTTTCACTGCTGGGGTTATTTTCATCTTCATCCAGCTCAGTACCATTTGTTATGCATTCCATGGCATTAGCCTTTAAAGTAGACTCCTCTTCTTCACTCAGTTCCTCACTAGGCTGCTCCCTAAGCAATTGTTCCATCGAATGCCGGAGCTCCTGCAAATCTGTATCTGTCTCTCCAAACATACTACAGGAATGTGATAGAAAGTTTATATAATTCATACTTTGCAAGACAAACCTGGTAGAAAGAGCTAATTTATTTTGTTCATTGGCAAATTGAAAAGCCAGTCTAGCTGGAGGGGCAAAAAAGAAAAAGGATACACTTTCCATCCCCCTCCCCCAGCTATTTGTGACCTCACTCCAACATGACTACAGCACTGATAGCATTGTATCATGCAACTCACATGGAATAAACAGATTCTCATAGTCTCATAAAAAGATAGTAAGTCCTCAATTTAACTTTATTAGCAAGGTAATTTCAAAATCCTTATATTTGTGCACTATTATAGAACCCTGGCAAATAGAACATTTTCAATCCAGATAAAAATGTGTCTGGAGTAAAAAAGACATCTAGATCTAATCAGAAGAGATACATCAGACTATCCAAGCTGTGGGGAATAGTCAATTCCAGGGTCAAATTTTGAAGCCCCTGAACAAATTTGGTGGACCTGAAGAACATTCTAATACAACAGTAGAGGAGAAAAATGAGCAAGATGCCCAGAACATAGAAAGAAAAGAAATATTCAAGGAATTTTTATTTCTAGAAGAGTAACAGCAATCAACTTTGAGATGCTTGAGCAAAATGCAAGTTGCAGACACCAGACAGAATAGCACCTTGGATATATTTTGGGAAGGAAATTCAGACAGCTATTGTATGCAGTATACTCCATTAGCTTCTCAATTCTCTGGAAAAAGACTTAAAAGTAAATGGTGATTCAATGCAAAATTTTTAAAATCTTGGTAAAAACTCCATGCTGGTATAGTGTCTATAACAGTTAGTGTCTAACCAAAAACAATATTGATCTAAGATGCTTGTTAAAATACTTGATAAACTTGATACACTCACATATCCTCAGAGTCAGAGGGTCCTTCTTTGGCTTGGTCATCTTCTGTATCATCTATTTCAAGATTATGTTGATGCTGCATATCTGCTACACTGGGAACATCAACTAATGTTCTGTACAGTTTGTAAAGATCTGGAAGTGAACATGTTCTCAGCATCTACAAAGGCAACAGAAAGCCTGCTTGGTAACAATATTAGTGTGAATTTACAAAATACTTTAAAATGAGATTTCACTGTTCTTCAGGCTTCCTGCTTCACAGCCAGAAGCTCTGCTATTCAATCTACTGATTGAATCCTAGAGGAAAAAATCACTTAGTTGGCAGAAATGACAAGACATCCTTGCTGCTCTTTTCAGTGATGGTTTATAATGGCAAGGTAGTGATAATTCTAAAAAACTGCACAAAACAGAGAAAGCAGATAGAGCAAGTTAGAAATGTCTTCAGGAACTCCCTCAGTAATGTCTCAGAGAAAGGATGGAATTCCACCAGAACCACCTGGTACACAGAATGCTGAATGGTGAAATCAGAGACTTCCAGTGCTGCAAGAGACCCGCTGATACCATGACCACAATGCAGTTAAACTACAGGGTAGACATGGCTAGACAAATACAAACACCTACTGAAAGAGTTGTGCCCTCTGTTCTGGCCTCATACAAACTTCAATTAGAAAGTAAGAATAACACTATAGAGCAAAAAAAAGTATTTCTTTTTCATTTTTTAAACTTGCCTTTGGGTCGTTCGCATCAAAAAGTCCTGTAGAAAGTCCAATCAACAACGAACTTTTGCCTTTATTTTTTGCTGGTGATATGGAACGTGAACGCGGTACAAAAGACTCTTCCTGTGAAGACTGAGCTGACAGAACTGGTGAGGCTGTTTGTAAAACTGTGTGCTGTATTACTCTCTGGAATAAGGGCTCAGCTTGCTGAGAGTCACTGGAACAAGTTTCTGATGCGGTAAAAGAAAGTCTGTTACAAATCTAACTAGATTACAACCCCAAGATACATAAGGAAAAGGTAACTTTGTGAATATATGCAACAAATTTCTGTCATACAATTAAAGGGAAAAGTAGATAGCACTTTAAAAGTATTAAAATATTTTTGATTATTTTAGTAAATACAATTACAATGTGAACTAATCCCATTTTAACTTCTGGAGAATATACTACCTCCACTATAGCCTGTTCTGTTCCCAGGCCTTCTGTTTCCTCATTATTCAGTCCATGTCTGATACTGTGTCATGCATTTTCACTTGCTGCTTATCACCTTATACTAGATTTCTTTGAAGTTATCTCAATATAATTCACCCAAACAAAGGGAAAAAAACCCATCCAGTTTGCTTAAGCCACACTTTACTAGATGCAAGATCATCAATGATACTTTACAGTATTGACAATGTTTTTTCTGGAGTTATGTCCCAAACCTCTAAGAGCAAGCAATTCTTCTATGCAATAAAGATAAATGATTGTCATAAGCAGCCACTTGAGCTGCAGCTGAATATTAATTTGAGATGTGTATAAACAAAGCAACACTTCTATTAAGTACACAACCAGATCTCATAACATCCTAAATAGTCATTTGAAAAAGCTGTAACATTCAGTAAGTTGACATTCATCAATACAAGCCACTGTTCTGTTCACCTACACACAGTGTAGCTTTCCTCCAAAGCAGCAAACATAATACCCACAATTTGTCTTCCTAATCCACCAGAAATTTTCCTTTTTAGAAGTAAGAACTGAAGAAGCAAATAAAAACTTGCTCTTTTGGGGTTAATGAAGTGAGAAGGGATGGCTTAAGCACCCCACACTGCCAAGCCATGGAACATGAAACTTGTACTGACCTGCTGGAGCTTCCTTTTGTGGTTGTACTTTGTTGAGCGCTGCTTTGTCCGAAGCTCCCTCAGTCATTCCGTCATGTTGTGCCCTATTATAACATATCAAGGGGAAATACCATGTAAAAAACAGTCATTAGTCTACTGAAGTAAACAAGTGCAGTAAAACTAACACAGCAGCAAGCAATGAAGCTTTAGCTAAGTGCAATTTTAACTGACATGTCCAAATAAAACTCAGTTAAAGTTCAGTTGTTTGAACTGGAGAGAGAGAGGTCAGAAGAGAGTACTTACGTATCCTCTTTCTCTTTTACCCACACTTCATTAACAGTGCTAGGAAACTCCTTATTCTCCTTACTCTGGTGCATTTTATCTTCCATTTCTTCCAGCACCTCTGCTTCCAAATCATCAGGCTCTAAAATTAATAGTCATTTACCTCATTAAAAATTAATCCCAACCAAGCAAAAAGATGGGGGAGTATATATTTTAAAATTACACTTAAATCCTTCAGCTTTAATAATTTTCTGCAGTTTGCCCAAGGAGCAGAAGTCTTGTAATCTTAAAGCTAAAAGTTTTGGGTTTTTTTTCTGATACCCGAAGAGTATCTTAAAGCTCCAATGAACTATGTCTTCTAAAAACCTCAGTAACATGCCTCCAGATATAAAAAGGTTGCTGGTATCATATAGGGGAAAAGATTCCAGCACAATTGTTGGGAAGAAACAAACCAAAACCCCACCAAATTTACAAGAAAAAATTTGAAGCACTTTAGAATTCTACTTGTACTCTGAAGTTTTCTACAAGCACACAAAAAAATGTTTCTGGAAATTTACTAACTACATTACCATATCAGATTATAACACAGGCATAGAAAGCACCTGGTCCTACCTAAAATGTGTTAATAAAAAACTGCACATTACTTATGGGAAGATATAAAAGTATACAGGATAATTACTTCACTTATTGCTTTCAATAGAACAGTTTTAAGTAGAATTTCTGATGAAATTAGTTACCATCCAGCACAACAGGTTTGCTCTGCACCAGGGTGGGTTCAGTTCCTTGAGATTCTTCTGGTACAGTCATGAGAGACTTTGTAACACCAACTGAAACTGCAGACTGAGCTCCAACAGGAGAAAAAGTCTTCTCTTCCTTCTCCTCTGATGGAGACTGATGATCTCCTTCAAGAAGTTCTGCAGTACCTAACAGAAAATGATTCTATTATTTAAACAGTGCTTCATCATATTTGGATAATGAACTAGAACGTGGTTAATACAGTAAGTTGGGAATTCTTGTTTCTTTAGGAAACAGGAAAGGAAAACAGAAAAAAAAGTTTGCATGCTTTTAGAACAACTATTATTAAAATTTGAATTTCTTATGTTACATTATTATTAGTACAAGTTTATATTTGGAATGAATGTAAGTCCTTTTGTCCCTAGAAAGAATGAAGGGCAGGAGTTGATGAGGAAAAAAAACCAAACCAACTGATATGGTTAAGTAACATGCTGCCAACAAGGCTACAGGAAGCATCAAATGCAATATTCAGATGATGACATCCTTTAAAAAAATAGGATTGTTTCTATTAAAAGTTGAAGACTTTTCAGCAAAATGAAGATCCTTTCCCTTCAGCACACCCTGGTTAATTTCTTACCACTTCACTGAGTTTGAAATATTTTGGTGTCCTCCAGTATCAGCTTTGCTTACATTCAGAACTGAGGCAACACCCAGAAGTAGAAAGCAAGAGAGAATATAAGAATATGCTTCTATTACTTCAAAATGTTTCTCAGTAGATAAACTGTCACTATGCACCCACTGTGCTTACCATTTATCTCATCTTGTTCCTCAAGTATGTCAGTTTGCAGCTGCAGCTCTGCTTCTCCTAAGATTCTCAGAACTGAATCAGTAGGGCTTTTGCCCCAGACTTTCCTGTGAGGTTCTCCAATATCTAACTTAATTCCTTCCCCTAGAGTATGACCTGTTAGAACATAAACACAAATACAAAAACTTTTGTAAATTAGAATTTTTTTCATTTTCTATGTAATAAACAATGAAACAAAAAAAACTTCCACAAAACTTAAAACTAAATTGGCTACAAAGCCAGAACTCGTGTCACCTCACCCCAAGTCAGACAGCCTAAAAACTGTGCTTATCTAGAGTTTTTGTTCTGCCAATTCCAATCAATAACAGGACTTATTTAATAGCAGTTGACATATGCAACTTAATAGCAGCAGTAGCTCTTTTCAGAAATTCAGGCACTCCAAAAGAAAGCATGAGAAATATTTAACACTGGCATGGAATGGTCTTGAACTTTAATGGTAAACTAGACTTGCTATCCTCTGACATTTACTTCTGTTAATTCTCCGTCCAACGAAAATAGGATATAAAGTGACAAAGAAAAACAGAGTACAGGAAGTTTCCTACCTTCTACCATTAAAAAACTACTATTCAAAGATGCAAGTATTTCTTTCTACAATGTGAAACAGACTTTTAGTAAGATATACTGAAACCAGGAAAAAGGGGTTCCAACCAAAAGACCAGAGAAGACTAGTAGAAAATCTGAAATAACAGTCTTGATTTAAGAAAGGAAAAAGTTAAGAAAGGTTCAACAGAAGTAACAGATATAAACTGAGGAAAACCCCTCAGTTGTTCTTTTTTCTACTGATAACACAATATGCCAGAATTTTCAAGTTAAACAAGAAGCTTTCATATATTTTAAATACTTTTTATTCTTTCTGTTAAATTAGTGCCTATTTAAAAGACACAAAGAAAGTAACCGTGTATTTAATTAGGCAATTGTTTGTTGCTGAAATTATGAAATTATTTATTTAATCTCCTACAGGCCGTTTAACTACTCAGCCTGTGCTTTACTCCTTATTTAAGGGAATACATAAACAACTGCTTTTTAGAAGCAGATGACATGTAACTGATAACAAGATGATTATAATAGAGAATACTTGCTTTATAGAAACACACACTTCACATAGCAAACTGATTTACTAATATGAAGATGACAAAAAA
>VWYI01044981.1:0-10697 GCA_013399455.1 Anthoscopus minutus
AGTTTTTAGCTAGCTGAGGCAGAGAATTTTCCTGGACTATGTTTTTTTTCCTTTTTCTTGGATCTGTTCAAAGCTGCTCTGGACTGAAAACCCAGATCACCAGAAGCTCACACCTGTGGCCCACCAGGGCCTGCGCCTCTGCACTTTCCAGCACTGGAGGAACTGATAAGAGACTGAGCCAGCCCAGCTGCACCTCACGGCAAGGATTTTCTGGATTTGCCATCTCTTTGAACAACAAGAAGTGTTATTGTTTAATATTCATTATTTTAATGCCTGTAGATACTTTGTTTGTTAAATAAACAGTTTTTTCCACTTTTCTCCAAGGAAATCTTTTCCCAAACCAGTTGGGGGAGTGGCCACTTGAATTTGTTTTCTGGAGGGACCCCATATGAAGGTTTTCTCCCAGATTTTCCCTAAACCAGGACAACCACATATGTTTTTTTGTGTTTGTATTTTGGAGGGGGTTTTTGTATCTGTTAGTACTATATTTATTTATGGGCATAAGAGCATTTGTACAGGTCCAGCTACTCCATTGTCTGGTAGCAAATATCAAAAGCTTTAGCAAACCACGTCAGCAAACAGAGAGATGTATTGTGATTTCCTACTTATGCATCCTTTCAATGACCCATGACTTAGGGATGTCCTGAGCTCATGGCTATTTGTGTGTTGAATCAGAACCGGTAGATTTTCACACCTTGAAGAAACCGCTTTAGCTCTTTTAAACCTTCTACCTCCACCTATCAGAATGATAACAGCTAATTTTAAGCTCATCATTTTGTA
The DNA here is from genome assembly GCA_013399455.1 of Anthoscopus minutus. Classification (NCBI taxonomy): domain Eukaryota; kingdom Metazoa; phylum Chordata; class Aves; order Passeriformes; family Paridae; genus Anthoscopus; species Anthoscopus minutus. The sequence continues at coordinate 781 of VWYI01044981.1, forward strand.
AATATAGTGAAAGTTGGTTTTCCTTATGTGTCTTACTTTGACACCTATCAACACTGAATTTCATTTGCTATTTTATTACCCAATTTCTCAATAATGACAGAATCATAAAAAGTTATGGGTTGGAAGGAACTTCAAAAACTCCCAAGCCCCCTGCCATAGACGAGGGCACCATTCACTATACCAGGTTGCTCAAGGACTTAGCCAATGTGGCCTGGAACACTTCCAGGATTGGGGCATCCACAGCCTCTCAGGACAACCTTTTCCAATATCTCATCATACTCATAGCAGAGAGTAAAATTAATTTCTTCCTAACATCTAACCTTAATTTCCCCACTTCCACTTTGTACCCATCACTCCGTGTCCTATGACCAGTTTCTTATGAAAAGTCCCTCTCTGACTTCCCTGTAGGTTCCCTTCAGACACTGGAAGGTTTCTATGAGGTCTCCATGCAACCTTCTCTTCTCCAGGCTGAAAAAACCCCAACATTTTAAGCTCGTCTTAACAGGGAAGGTGCTCCAGTCCTCTTTGTGGTAATCATCTGGACTTGCTCCCACAGTTCCATGTCCTTCTTACGTTTGGGACACCTGAACTATACACAGTGCTCCAGGTGGGGTCTCACAAGTAGAGAGGGAGAATCACCTCCTTCATGACCGGTAGTAGCAGGAGTGAATGACCTCCTTCCAGCATGACCTGCTGGCCACACTCCTTTTGAAGCAACCCAGGACAGGTTTAACTTCCTGTGCAGCAGCTGCACACTTCTGCCTCATATTGAGCTTTTTGTCAACCATCATCCCCCAGTCCTTCTCCACAGGGAGAATCCCTTCTCCTCCCAACCTGTAGGCGTGCCTGGCATTGCTGCAAAACAGAACCTTGCACTTCACTTTGTTGAACTGCATGTTGAACTTCGTTAGGTTTGCATTGCCCCTCCTCTCAAGTGTGTCAAGCTCCTTCTGGATCCCTTCTCTCCAGCCTGGCAACTGCACCCCAACTCTTTCACTGTGAGTTTCCTCAGAAGGTCCTTATCCATCCACAGAGGCCTCTTGGCATATTTGCCCGATTTCCTCCTTGTGGGATTCATCACTTCTGAGCTTGGAGGAGGCGATCCTTGTATATCAGTAAACATTCTTGGGCCCCTCTTCCCTCTGGAGCTCTATCCCATGGGATTCTACTGAGTAGGTTCCTGAAGAGGCCAGAGTCTGGTATCCTGAAGTTCAGGGCCCTGAGCTTCGTGCATGGCCTTCTCACTGTCCTGAGCACCTCAAACTCCACCATCTTGTGGTCACCACCACCAAGGCTAACTTGGAGCACTACATCCCCTACCAGCTCCTCCCTGCTGGCTCCTCAAACACTTAATAAGTTGCCATTGACATATTTTTATTTTTAATGTTTTATACCTGTCCTTTAACAATCTTTTAAACTGGAAAGAAACTTTCCTCTTACAACCATTTGCAGAATCTTTGGTGAGGAAGATTTCACGGAACTTCTTCTGATTTCAGAGAATATTCTGAGTTGGAAGGGACTCATAAGGATCGTCAAGTCCAGCTCTTAAGTGAATGGCCTATATGGGGATTGAACCTATGACTTTGGTTATTGGCACCATGCTCTGACCAGCTGAGATAATCTCAGGATCCCACTTGTTAAAATCTCTTCAGAAACTGACGTATCTTTTTACTGACACCTTACACACTATTCTTGTAAGGAAAGTCATTTTTCTTTGTGGAAAATTTTGAAATTTGGAAAATTCTGACTCTCTCCAATTTCATCATATTTATGCAAGAGTCTATACTAATTTTGTTGGCATGTATCTGTGTCAGGAGAGGTTTAGGTTCACAATATCCTTGGGCTGGCTGACTGCATGGGAACACCAGAAGCCCTGAAGATTCTGCTCTGTGTAAAGTGCAAGTGCCAGATTGGTGCTGAAATTAGTATAGGTGCACCTGGGGGAAATGCCCAGGCCACCAGATCCCAAAAAAGGATAGCAAGATACTACACTGGATTTAAAAGCTACTGCAACCATGGTGGATCCTAGGGTGGTGACTATATATCTATCTACTATTCTCTCTCCTTTTTCCTTCTCTTTCTTTTCCTACCACCTTCTCCTCAAAATATATTGTAAACCTGACCCTTCCAGCCAATGCTTTGCTAAGTGCCTTGTTCTGTCTGGATGCTTTAAAGTTTGTTAAGTGAAAGCTTGCCAAGTGCCTTATTCTACCTGGATGTTCTAAAAGTTTGCAAGTAAAAGATTTTTGTTATTGAATCTCCTGAGATTTTTGTTTCTTCCATGCAGAAAGGTAATTTTATTTACTCTTTATCCAAAATAAATCAAATTACCTTCCCCTAAACCCACCCAGTGGGCCAGGTTTTACAGAATGGCCTGAACAGTTCTTTCAGGCACAGAGTGTGATCCTTGATGCTGTCCTGCACAGGGTCAAGAGTTGAACTCAATGATCCTTGTGAGTCCCTTTCATCTCAGAATATTCTGTAATTCCATGATTCCAGGATTCTTGGCAGAGAAAACATCAAAGCTGCAATCTGCAACAATTTGTTTATCTTTTTTTTTAGAATTTGTCATCATCTTTCAAACCTTCTGTTCTCATTGAAACAAGACTTAGGTTTAGGAGAGATACACACCTAGAAGAATTCTCAGATCCCTAGAAGGGATTCTGAGATCTGAGTTCACTGAGACTAAAGAGGAGAATCTATCTAGTCCTCTTTGCCTATTATTCCCTCTAAAATATTTTATAAGATTTCTTGAACTACTTCACTTTGAGATAACTCTTCTGATCATGGAAATTTCTTTTCGACTCATGTTGCAAGGAATTAAAAAGTTTAACATCTATTTTAATTTATTTTCATTTCAGTGTGATAATATATTATACGTTGTCTTGCTTGCCAATTAAATGCTTTAATTTCTTTGATTGCAACAGAGTCATTCCCCAGGAAGATTGAAAAAAAAATAGCAGAGCAATTGAAGGACAATAACTGCCTCAGTTTTATCAAATTCATATTTCATCCCAGCAGCTTAAGTGACTTGGGCAGGGTGACAGCTCTCCAGATTTAACTAGCTTGTAAGAGTTTGAGATCTGGCTAATTGAGCGAGCTTAAAGTATACGACAGCACTGCTTATTTTTCTCTGGGAAGGTTCTGTAAATGGGGTCCATATTGCTTTTGAGCATCAGATTGATGTGAAAACAAGTCATGTGGGAGAATGATATGGGTTATTGACTGCACTGCAGGGAATATGAAGGCAGAAAAGAGAGCATCAGAGTTTACACACAGCTGAGCTAAACAAGGATGCCAAATGCTCCCCACAAAGAAGTATTTGAGTCATGAACATTAACTAGCAATTTTCATTTTAGACAGCATATTCTTTTTCTGTTTAACACAGATCAATGTTATGGGCAAGATTTTTTTCTTTTTGCTTGTTTTACAAGTTGTTTAAATACCAGAAAACAGTTGAACTGGAGAAAAGCATTGAGATTAAAAAATTATCTAGTAAAATGATGTGTGAAACAGCAGAGTTTGAGATTGAGAGTTTGAGAGAGGAAAACAGATTTTCCTCTATGTGGCATTTTTTTCCTCCCACAAAACCCCTCTCACAGGTGTGACATAGTTTCTCAGATCATTGTCAAAGGTACAAAACACTATCAGATGTAAGTACAAGTCTTTCGTAGAGATGTCTGGGACACTGGATCAAGGAGAAAGACTGGAGCTTAGAAACACATATTGGGAGCAGATGAGTGTACCTGCTACATCCCCTTTTATGTTTGTTCACTGCTGTGAGGAAAAAATGTAGTGCTTTTAGAAAAGGGAGAAAGCTTGAACACTGCACAGTGAATTCCTGGGAGGATGACAGTTCACACCACGTGTAAACAAGAGTAATAGTCCCAGAGGAACATGTTTGGAGTTGAGTTTTACTTCTCCCGATTGGTTTGGAGGAAGACAACTGTATTTCTAAGAAAATATGGCACAAGCCACATGGCCTGAGACAAGCAGCAAGTGGGAAGACTGGAATAATATCTACCTTTGAAAGCAATATGCCACTTCAAACATGAAGTGAAGAAAGAGAGATCACACCTGTTAGAGGAAATTAGCATGTTCTTAAATACATTGTGAAGACCATGACATTTGCAGATCATCTATTCTTTTCCATGACATTTGCATGATCAGTTGAAAAATGTTCACCAGAACCCTGCAGTCAGTGCTGGAGACTTTGGGAGGGTGCTTCTTTTGTTTTTCTCATGAGAAAGGGATTTTTTGCATATTATGTAGGCAGGAAATATTTTGAATCAGTTTGAGGAGCTCTGTCTTGATTTTCTCACAACATCTATAAAATTTAACCTCATCTCTCCATGAGTTTTTACTGATGTCTTTTTAGTAACTTTAAACATATTGTCTTATTATTATGGGAAATACATAAAACCAAACCAAATTCTGTCTTTGGCAGGTTTCTGTCACTATATTCTAGTCCATGTTCCCAGTGTGACTGAGGAAATTACCAAGGACAAGTGGAAAAAACAAAACAATCTTTACATTTATTTTAACATAATTTTTAAAAATATTCTTTTAGTGAGATTTGTCTTAAATTGTTGGAATGTATGAAGTAGAAACTCCTCTGAGTCCCTCAGGGACAGAAAGAAATCCAGGAGTTGAATTAAAGCCTTTAGAGTTAAAGCCTTTAGAGAAATTTAAATATGTTAAGCCATAGATATAAAGGAGAAGTGTAAGTTTCAGTTTTAAGTAAGTAAAATATAGCTTAAATGCCTTAAAAGTCTGTGTTAGCTAGTGAAAGGCCCTAAGGCTTAGTTTAAAGTTCAGCAATGATATCCTTCACAGATTCAACTTAGCCCCAGACACAATCAAAATGTAGCTTTCTTCTTAGATAGAACAGATAGAATTATTCACGTAAACAGATAATACTCTATACTTAGCATTTAGGTAAGGACTGACACTGCTTTCACATGTTAAAATTAAGCTTAGATTGATGTAGAAATAATATTTTAGAATTGTGTTTTTAGTTGACTGGATGATTTATGAATTTAATCCCCTGTATTAAGAACATACATACACACACACAAAGAAGAACAACAGCACCATCTTCATCATCACTCGAAGAACTACTGCAATTGCTTCTGTGGCCCAGGGCAATGAAACCCTGGCTGGGAAGCTGCTGCTCTGAACATTGGGACTTTATACCAGAGAGCTGCTGCTCAGAATTTAAGGCTTTATACCGAAAGCTTTTAGCAAGGACTTTAACTCTCTGAACTCTTTGCCTTTGAGACTGATGCTTTCATGCAATAAACATCTTTCTAGCAACCAACAACTGCTCATGTCTCCTCAAAGACCTGGAGACTCTCATGAACAACTCAACAGTAAATATTTGGGGGTTTTTCTGAGGTTTCTGAGGAGACAATGACAAAAGGAAAGGAGCCAAAACTGATTGCCCTGATACCACTAAGGGAGGAAGGAACAGACCAGGTGAAATCCTCCACAGGTCTGTGTTTCTATTGGCTTATGACCTATCCAAGATATAAGGGACATACCCATTACTATTCTGCTATTCATGTCCATGCTCAATACAAAGATGTTCTAGCCCAGTCTATGGAATGACTTACTAATAAAAAGGAATTAACATGTCAAATAAAACCATTATCCTTTGGCCTCAGATTTATTGTATTATAAAGATCAAGACCTAGTAAGTCGTATCTGGGAAAATCACTTTTTCTGCTGTCATCTGTTTTAGGTTGATGCATGGGTTGATGCATTTTGGTCTGGGAAAATACATGAAAACCAGAAATTAATTTCACAGCGTCCTACTGAAGAATAGATTTCTTGGGTAGACATTAGATGACATCAGAAAATATTACACTTTTTGTTGAGCATCATATTTGTTATTTAGCAGATTTATGAGGGAAAAAGTATTTCCACAGCTGTATCCCTAGATAGTTCTTTAATAATTGTGGGGGCTGGTTTGGTTCTTTATGTTGGTTTGCAATGTAACATGTCCTTCTGACAGAAAAGTAATCAAGTATATTTGTAGATATGATACTTGGACATAATGAAATAGAATGCAAACATAAATATTCCCAATGATTGGACATGATCATTTGTTTCACAGTCAATATAAATGCAGTTTGTTCCTCTTATCTATCCTAACTTTATATAACAGAATACCATAGACTAAACCTTTTTGAATTTGTGCACAATATTTTTTCATAGAAAAATGCTGTCATGAAGACAAGCTTTTCAGCAGGAAGGTGGAATTTCCTGTTTGGACAACATTACAGGATTATGAAACTGCCCAGATACCTCTTTTCATCAATCTCTAAATAAATACTTTTCATGCAACTCCTAAGTTTTGGATTTAAAGGTGAATTTACTATTCTAAATCAGAAGCAAAGTCTCTAATATCAAATTATTTGGGTGATGATTCACTAGAACATTTTGGTGAGAAGGATGGATTGTCTGTTCTTGAGAAGTATCATAATTTGTATTTTCTCTCTGTTTTAGAGAAGAACAATCAATTTTTACATTGTTTGTTTTTAGTCTGAAATTTTACAGGCTTAGGATAAAAATATGTCCTGTTTCAAGAAAAGACAACTGAGGCACTCTGAATTGCACAGGGTACCTGACAGTTACCAGGACAATGTGCTTTCCAAGGTGTCTCTTCCAGATTGTAGTATGTTCAGGTTATCCAGGCTTTGTAATGATTCCAAAAGAGTATTCTTTGGATATATATGAAAACTCAACCTTCACTAAAACTAATGACTTTTAGAGAGGTCTTGAAACAGCTTTGTAACTTCGGAGCAGTATCCTGCATTCAAGCCTGGAGCCTAGAACAAGCTCACATTAAAGGCATGTCAGTGGCATGGTGAGAGGGTTTGAGTTTGCATGTATTAGAAGAACTAATCTGTGGTTATCAGGCTCATTATAGTATGTTTAATGGAGAGAATACTCTAGAAGATCAGGTCATGGTATGGATTATTTTGTGAGACAGAGCTCTTCCATAATTTCACCATCTGATGTACAGTGCACTGCAATAATACTTCTGGATGGCTAATGTTTTGTTATTAGGCCAACATCTGAGCTCTTTCAGAGAAATTAGAAATGCAGCAGGTGCTGTGGCTTAACCCCAACTCAACCCCACACAGCTGCCCACTCCACCCCAGTGGGACAGGGGACCAAATCAGGGGGGTGAAAGTGAGAAAAAGTGTAGGTTGAGATAAAGACAGTTTGATAGGCAGAGCAAAAGCAAAGCAAAGCAAAACAAGGAATTCATTAACTACATGCCATGGGCAGGCAAGTGGAGCCAGGAAAGTTCCATCCCGAGTAAAGGTGCCTTGGGAAGACAAACACTGTATCTCCGAACATCCTCCCCTTCCCCCTTCCCCCCAGCTCTCTAGGCTGAACATGATGCCATGTGGGGTGGGATATCCCAGTGGTCAGCTGGGGTCAGCTGTCCTGGCTGTGTCCTGGCTGTGTCCCCTCCTAAACCCTTGTGCACCCCCAGCCCTCTCACTGCTGGGTTGGGGTGAGGGGCAGAAAAGGCTTTGACTGTGCAAGTAACAAAATAACAAAACCATCTCTATATTAACAACCCTATTTTCAGTGCAAATCTAAAACACAGCCCCATTCTAGCTATGAAGAAAATTACTCCAGCCAAAGCCAGCCCCGTGGGGGAGCTCTGTGTGGCTCCAAAGCACAAATTAGAGCCCTTGAGCTCAAACAGAAGACGTGAGGAGGGAGCAGCTGCAATAGGAGGGCCCTGCCTGTGTGCCTGGAGGCGACCCCACTGAGGTGTTTCCAGGTTTGTACCTGATACATTTCTGTACCTTCACTGCTGTTCAGCTCAGCCTGAGGCATGATGATGAGCTAAAGCATATATGAAATTCAGCTCAACGAGCCGATGCTGAAACAGTATGAAATGTCAGTTCTCAGTAAGGGTAATAACACTTCTAGAGCATAAATCATCTGCTGGGATACAGCCAGACAGCAGCAAATTGCAGGCTAATGAGAGAAAATATACATGATATATAGTAGGTGATTAAGTTTCAGGGCAAATATCTGCCAAATATGACTATAAGGATTGTACCACAGAGGAAGGGGTGGGGCAAAACCAGCATGAGCCACAAAGGAGGGTTTGACTGGCAATGGTGAGGTGCATTTTCATCAGTGAGCCAGCACTCAAGGAAACAGCCAGCTGAGGGTAGTTCTGAAGAGGTGCAGTTTTGGGAAGGAAAAGCCACTTGGCTTCCTGCAGCATAGGCTGTGATTTGAAGTGGCAGAAATACTGGCAGAGGTTATGGTTGTAAACTGAGCAACAGCAGCAGCTGGGAACGCCATGAGCACAATGTTTTCCAGACAATGTTTCATCTTGTGATTCAATTGTACTCACCCCCTGGGAAGTCCAACACCATCCTAATCTGCACCCATTGTTGTATAAATAAACACTTATCTGAATTACCCCTTTCTCTGTGAGGATAGGATAATGCTGGGCCAGCAGAAGCCTCATGCCTGCTTACCTAGAGGAAAGCACTGTCCCTGACCTGGGCCCATGGCCAGCAAGCTTCTCTCCTTCACACTGGGTTCTTCACACACTTCACACTCCTTCCCTCAAAGGTACACAGTATCTCCTCCAGGAGCCTCTACTACACACTGTCCCCTGTCTCTGCATCTTAAGGGCAGCTGGGTGACAAGGATGGGCACCCAAGGGATCCCAGGTCCAGGGAACCCCTTTGGGGATTGAGTATTGTGAGTACTGGAGCACTGGCAGGGAAGAGGAAGGACTTCCCTTCACTCAGAGCAGAAAGACCAAAACCCTTCGGAGACAACAGCAGAGAAGGGAGCCTGACAGGGGTCCCCATTCAAAGCAGTGGGAACCATGGGGAGCAGCATTTTAGCAGCAGTATAACCCCCCAGAGGATGAGCACAGCTCCAGGTCCTGCTGCACAATGTTCCACATGGCACTGTGTGCTCAAAGATGGCTGTATGAGGAGCCTCTAGGATCAGCCTCCAAGGGAAAGCCTTGACAGACCTGAGAACAAAGTTCTGCCATAAGGGAAAAAGAACCTGTGTCTGCTGTGGGTCTGGTGGCAGGTCCTAAGCTGGGCAGGTTTCTAAGGGCTACAGGAGCTGCCTTGGTCACATGCTGAATCTTGGCATATAGGCACAGATTCTGGAAATAAGAAGTATACCGACCATCAAGAAAATGTTACCCTCACAAGAACAAGTAAAACATAATGAGTAACTTAGACAAAGAAGCTGAGAGCCATCAGCTATTTTTCAGCTTTACTAATTTGAAAACAACATTGGTGGCATAGCAGAATTTTTCTTGATAAGCAGAAAACAAATGCATCGGAGTAATAACAAACAATAACAAGTAATAATGTTCAGAAAATAACAGACTAGAACATCTTTATTTAGCCATAATGGAAGATTAAAAAAATAATCTAAAATTGCAATATGATGCAGAGAGTACTTTGGTGCAGTGCTGATGTAATAAGATACCTTCGGTGTTGCAGTGTTGCCACCCTTTTGCAGGGGGTATTAGGGCTAGTCTCAGTAAACTGGGCACACTAATTTCCATCTGACAATTACACGTGCCAGCCACAGAATACAGAAATGCTCTGCAGCGTAAGTTCCATGCCAGTAGGGCATTTCACCTGAGGTAATCAAATCTGCATGTGTTGATAGATGAACGTCTGACAGACTCAGCTGTACAATGTGATTAAGCCTATTTTTAAGAAATATTTTTAGCATTATGTAGTAGCACAACAGCCACTATTTCCTAGTTAGTTCTTAAGACACAAGACAGTTACACCACTTTCAAACCTGGAAATGGCACATACAATTACAGGTTAGACATACTGGAGGAAAAAGGGAACAGAAGGGAAGGGAAGTTCTGGGAAGGGAAAGGA
>VWYI01044983.1:1707-24400 GCA_013399455.1 Anthoscopus minutus
ACCCAAAACTCAACTGAAACCAAATCAACCAAACCCCACCCCCCCCCCCAAAAAAAAACCCCAAATAAAAAGGAAAAAGCACAACAAAAACTGCAGTTGCTTTTCTTGTTCACTTACATTCCTCCATGTGCAGGGATAAATGGTATAGGGCTGGCTACCCTGTGTTGTTGTGGTTTTTTCCATCCTGGATCACAGGTAGGGTGGAGTGGAAAGTAGATTCCACAGAGCAAATGCATCTGTTGGAAGGTGCAGGCAAGGGGAAAGAGTCAGTGAGGAAAATGTTCCTTTCAAAATTGTACTTAACATGCTGTTAGTGATGGAGCGCTCAAATTGCCTTCTTGTTGACAGCTGGGTAAGGACAAAAAGGCATCTTTTGCTATTGGAGTTGATACACTTAATACATTGTTTTAAAACAAAGTGTTCTTCCCTTTTTTTGTGTAAGGTGGTAAGACTTAAAAGAAATTGGTCTTTCTTCTTTTCTTCCCCCTTTTCTATATTTGTTTCCTCACATTCCATCTTCAAGCCAGCTAATCTGTATCCCCTTCTTCTTGAATAGCATTATCCTGACAACAGAGCAGTGAAAAAAGCCGAGACTGCAGGACTTCTAACAATGCCAGAGGGCCCCTGGAATAGGAATGCCCTGAAAAAAAATGTGCTTCCATCCAGCTGCCCTTCATATTGTTGTCTCCCTATCCAATTTACTAGAGAATTTCCCACTGGCTCTTGGCTNAATTTCCTGTTACGATTAAAAATTAATTTTTCTGGGGCAGATAGAAAAGGTCCACTACTAAAAAAAAGTAGACATTTGTTACAGCTTTTTCTTTTATTTCTTTTTTTTTTGAGAGCTCTGTATTTTCTAACTAAATGCAGTACAGAGATAATAATATATGTATGTCATCATTAGCCAAATAAATATCAGTCAGATATCCAGTCTTCTGGATACGTCAATCTATGTGATTTATGGAGAAAATATTTTAAAGAGCAATGAGAATGTGTATATATGTAAAAAAAAAACCAACCCAAAAAACTAAAAAGGCCCAAACCAAATAAAAAACAAACAACCCAAAACTCATCTGAAACCAAATCAACCAAATCCCCCCCCCCCCCCCAAAAAAAAACCCCAAATAANGCTAATCTGTATCCCCTTCTTCTTGAATAGCATTATCCTGACAACAGAGCAGTGAAAAAAGCCGAGACTGCAGGACTTCTAACAATGCCAGAGGGCCCCTGGAATAGGAATGCCCTGAAAAAAAATGTGCTTCCATCCAGCTGCCCTTCATATTGTTGTCTCCCTATCCAATTTACTAGAGAATTTCCCACTGGCTCTTGGCTCATTCCCAAATGAGAATGTAATCTTTTAAAGATTACACTGCATAATGGAGGGACAAGGAGCTCTTTATTAACTGGGATGGGGAGTCACTTGCTATTAGGCAAGGGAAGGGGATGGGATGTAGTAGTGTTTTGTGAGCTCTGCTTTCTGCCTCTTCTTGTCTTGTCAGCAACAGGATGGCAGGTTGGGAGTGGGAAACCACCGCAGCTGCAATGTAGAAAAAGAAATAATTGAATGTAGCTTATGATTATGACAATTGCTTTTATAACATGAGGGATTATGCCATAACTATTATATTGCCAATAAGATTAAATTACGAACCTAATTCCACAACATGTTTCCCAGGAAAATAAAAAAATAATTCTGCTTGTTCCAGAGTTGATGCTTTCAAAGACTATTAATGCAGTGTGAAAGAGCTGAATAACCAAGGAACCTGCAGTGCTGTCTGTACAGATATTGTCTGGACTGGATCCCTGTCACTTCCATGAAATCTGCCAGCTAGACACCCTCACCCTTTCTGGGATGTAAAGCAATGTGGTACTCTGGTAATTTTAAATGCTCCTTCTCCTGTCAAGCAGATAAGCTTCTGCCAGTAATTGTTAAAAAAGAAATAATCAGAAGCTACCCCTGCAATGAAGAAATTCTTGAAACTTCGCAAAGAGACCAATTTTGCTCATGTAAACCCACTAAAGTGATTGGAAAGCTTAAACTTAATTGTATTTTCATACTTAGCTCTTCTTTTTACTACATCTTTTGAAAATACTGCTTAATACAGTGGATATTGTATGGAAATAATTTTAGATCATGTCTAGTGTGAAGTAATTTTTGCTGAAGTTTCTGGAATATGCAGTATGATTTTCCATGTTTTTTTAAAAATAGTTTTTCTTCTACATGCATAACAAGATCATGGATGAATTTGTCATATAGCTGGTACAAATGCAGCCTTGTATAGACTGTTCATGATAGGAGTATAAGCTAAGTTAATTATGCAGGAAGAGCAGTTTCCTTTTGTTCATCAGCTGGAAAATGAGTAGAAAATTTAATTTTGGAGACTTCAGAGATATATCATGTGTTGATCATTATAAGCAAATTAACTGGCTTCATGGAAAAGCCAGTTCTGCCTCTGAAGAGAAATGCAGGTTAACAATATAATTCTATAAATATTTTTATTAATTTTTATTTGGTATGTGATGAATGATACCTTAAGCAGTTGATTTCATTTTTATTGTATGTGAATTTAAGTCTTTTTACACCACTGTGCTTTATGAAAATACCTGTTGTTACACAAAGCTATTGGATACATTTGGAAAGACTGGACATTCATTTGTAAATCAACCTCTTCTTTTTCTGGTGAAGAACTGGAGTTATGGATATCAAATTGAGGTCAATTTTACTGTTACTGTATTGTTTTGTCAGGATTAGAAACCTCTGAATGACAGCCTACATCCAGCCTACACCTAATTTTATTCCTTTTTTACCTTCTTTACTTTTACATTTACATTTATATTTGAACAGAAAAAGAAGTTAATATGATTTCATGGCAGATATTTTTATTCTGTTGCAGATATGACCAGTGCAACACACAAACTGTTTGTCTCAATGACACAAACTCTTAGCTTTTTGACCTTCCTATTCATTTGAGCTTTTAAAGAGTCACCTTAGCTAAAAGATGTTCTCAGTTACCTTCTGGGACTGTGAGCACTGGGTACTATTAAGAAGGTTTTACTGTAAGTTGGTTTCATAATTTCCTTATAGTGTCTAACCAGATGAACAAGGTTATACCTCTATTTGATAGCTACAAAACATCTTTTAGTCAGGTAAGGGTGTATTTCTATTCTCTTGGCTTGTATCATTTTAAGACCATTTTGTTTCCAGTGAAACATCCTGTATTAGTTTCCTCTGAGGGCTTTTTATTTTTGTCCCTGATGCATTAGTTCCTTGCTGGTAGAAACAGTTGCACAAGAAATCAACCTGTTTTCTTACATCTCCTATGCCCAGGGCATATTAATAAGTCTTTGGTTGCTGCTTGCTTTTAGAAAGAAGGTCAGCATGAGTTTATTGCACATCTGCCAGTAGTTTGCAGAACTCTGGATCCTCACAATGACCTGTGTGCCCACCGGGCAAGTGTTACCTTTCACAGACTGTGAGGAGGGAATCATAACCCATGGAAAGGGGCCTCCCAGATGCCTGAGGGCTGTACCTCAAGCTGTCACAGGAGTTCCACCAGTTTTTGCCGTTCATTTGCTTTCCTGACCTCTTTGCATCGTGCGCTTTAAGCACTTTAAAAGGCAGCCTGTGGCTCAGGGCTTTAACTGCAGGCGGCACTGCAACATGATCTGCTGGAAATTCTCAAGTCAGTGATACAGATTTGTGTGGACTTCTGTGTGCCCCCTCACTGTTAATAGGTAATAAAACATTGAAGTGTGACAGGGGACTTTTTGGTGTGACCCTGTGCTTAACCACCATGAAGACACAGGTGTAAAACTTTTTGAGTTACATGAGAAGTACTGGGTAGATACTGGCATGTTCAGAAGGTCTGGCAGTAATATTGGATGGTTTTCTTCATTTTGCTGGTGTTAAAGCATAAACTAGTTTGAATATAATTTTTTCTTTCTTTTCTATAAATATTCCACTAGTATTATTTTCAATGCCAAAGGGAAATTTCTGTAAGGCCTTGTCATAAGCTATGTTTTTGCATTTTTCTTGTTTTCCTGCCAATCTGTAACTTCCCTGTCTTTCTAACACCTGGAAAACTTTCTGCATATTTATGTCAGTTTCTGTGTCAGCTGATGTTGAAATAGGTTTCAAAACCACAGCCAGAACCTTTATTTACTCAAATATTTAGCTTTCAGCTTAACCTGACCCTAGACTGAGCACATCTGAGTTAAAGTATCCCAACAAATCAGCTACTTTCTACCTCCTCTGACATGCGACTGGCTGTGAGGAGACTCTTAGCTTGCCCTAAATATTATGAAGGGAGGGAAAGAAGCATGTAAAGGTCAATACTGTGGTTTACTTGAAGGAGAGTAGTTTGTTATAAGCTGCTATGACTCAATCGTTTTTGCTACTCCGTTTATCATATCTCAACTGCAAGATGCTAGGGAAGTTTCTGAGCTTTCCAGCAGTAAGAAGAGGCAGGTCTCACCAGCTTTTGGTGAAGGAACATGACCTATAAACTGCTTTTTTTTGTTTTCATGAAGGAACACAGACCATAAACTGCTTGCATGAAGCATGCTATGTAGTATCTGTCTGCAGAAAACTGGTGTTTGGATCCCATCTTCAAGTAATACTGTCGTGCACATAACTTCTAAATTTGAGCCTTATTTTTACATTAAATCTTTTCAGCGAGATGATTTTTTTTTGCTTTAAAAGAACAGGCATTTTTACAATACATGAGTTCAACATAGAAAATATCAGTTCCTTTCAATGATTTTGCTGCTGGATGTAGAGACACGGCACTAGCATCTAGCAAGCAAATACATTCCTGTGGTGTTTTCAAAAGCGTATAAGAAACCATATGTTTTCATAGGAAAACAGCTGTTACCAAGCATATGCTTTCTGAGATAGAGTGACACTTATTAAAAGGGCAAAGTAAGACCATGGCTTGTCTTCTAAGTTGAATAAAGCTGGCAGTAACTGTCTCTTTCAATGTGCAGTGGCACTGCATGTAGATACTGCCATGTGGAGTTGTAACTGGAAGGAGGGGGAGAGATTAACGTCTGCAGTCTGCAGCTTGGAAGAGACAATATAAATCTCTGTCCTGCTTTGAGCTGTGAATGCCTCTGTAGGAGTTATAGTAACAGACAAATTAGCATAATGTAATTGGCTGGCAAGGTCAGCCCCTCTCCAGGAGCATTAGCAATGTTTACTGTAAGAAGAGACAGACCAAGTATTGTAGGGTAGTACTTTGTCTGTCCTTTTTGAAGGAAGAATAATCTTTTTGGACTCCCTACATCACAGACTTTATCATAGCTTATTTAAAATTCAGACTATCATATTTCTGCCTTAAAGCAAATAATCTAGTAGAACAACAAAGCATGTTCTCTACTATCACACAAATCTTTAGTCTTTTTGTTTTTGCTTTGAACCACATTGAGTTTACTTTTCTCTCTTTCTCTGTTGAACAGCTTTTTTCTGAATGCTAAAGTTCCATATGCATCCCTGCCAATACCTAATAAATCTTGTTGAGAGAATTAAAATTTCTGGTCTTATTATATGGGACACAATTAGTAAATCCAGACAAACTTGTCAGCTTTCTTGTTTGGCTCTTTGAAAATTGGAGCTCTAAGCAAAATTCTGGGCCAGCTCCAGCAGTACATACCCAATGGATTCAGATTTGCAAACCTTTTCACAGCTGTAGGTAAGAAATGTGAGATGATATGTTTTAAAGGAGATGTTCTGTTGAGTCACAAATAGCTCTGGCTTTTCAGCCTTTGTTCTCAAAATTAAAATTGTAGAAAGCATTTGAAATGAGTTCAAGCATTCAGTTATGAAATGTTTGGGAAATAGCTTTTAGAATATCATACCGGGGTCACGTTGCCTTTTCTTGTGTAATAAACAGGAATGGTGAAGATTGTGATATTTAATACTGTCTGTGTAAGGGAGTTGCCACTCTAACTTTCCTAGACAACTGGCAAAAAGGCTAAGGCATACACAGAAACACCTTCTGAGCACTATTTTACTGGAAAACCTCTTACCTTTTGCTTATACTGTGATCCAATGGATTTCCAGAGCACAGTCCATTCTGCTATCTTCTGGTGATGAAGAAAAACCAGGTAGCATTTACTGGACCGTGCACTAATTATTTTTTGAGTCTTGTGTATTAAAACTGTAAGCTAGGTCTGTTTAAAATGAGCAGTGTTCAGAGTTGAAGGGCAATATTGCTCTTCTTTAATGCTGATACCCAGGAGCTGTCTGCTCTTGTGCCAGGCTGGTCCTCCTGACCCTCTTCTCTGTTCTTTGACTTTTAGGTGTCACATTGCTAGGTTGTAAACATCCCACTGACTTTCTAGGGAAAAGACCACTCAGAGTTAACAGTTCTCCAAGTGCAGCTAGGCTGTTGCTCAAGGATGCCTGTCTGCCCTGTTTCATTCATGGCTTAGCTGAAACTGCTGCCTGAATTATGTTTTGCCTCTTTGAATGAAGATATCTATCTGGCTGGGTCACACCAGGAGGACCAATTATACAAGAGGACCAATCATTTTTTACTTAGGAAAAGGAGCATTGTGGCTCCTCAGATGCAGTGAGAACTTCACCAAGGCATTTCAGAAGCATGTGGTACTCTAAAGGAATGGTATGTAATTTCCTCAGGATGGCTTCACACCACATTTAATTAGTGTGACTGGAAGTGTGTACATCTGGATGATTGTCTGGTAGCATTATCAAATATAGTGCAGCTTCTTTGTTTTTATCTCCATTTCCTCCAGTCAGAAAAGGAACCAAGCCAAAGATATCCCACTTTTACAAATGAGAATTCACCCCCTTCATCACCACCACCATTTAACCTCAATAAGATTTTTAGGCTGACTCTTCTGAAATGGCTCACAATTTTTAGTGCCCATATTTGGATGTACATCCAGGAATCCTTTAATTGGATACAATTTTCTGCAGACAATGAGCTCTCCTTTTCTGAAGAATAGATCCTACAATGCTGTCTGGACTTTCTGGACTTGAATGTGCAGTCATTATTCTCTTTTACTGATTTACATGTCATTCTCTCATGTTTACAGCTACCAAATAACTGTTCTTTTGTCTTGTAATTCTTCTAATGGTATCTGTCATAGAACTATTTTCTGTATTGGTTAAAGTATATCAATTATGATTTCTTGTCATTTTTGTGAGTTTGGAATGCATACTACTCTAAAGTCCTGTGGAGTTCTCTTACAAAAATTCCCTCTTCTGCTCTGTCGCTGCTGTGTTACATTGCCTTCCTAGGTATACTGTGTTGTCTCAGAAAGCTATTCCCTTCTTGTCACTTCCAAGCACTGCATAGATGTTGAAGATCTTTGTCCTGTTTTACATGTAAGGAAGAAGAACATCAAGTAATTTGATTATAATCATGCAGAGTGAGGAAAAAAATGAGTAGTCTACCTGACCTGCAGAACACATTTGTTCTGTCCATGGAGGTATATTTCTGATCTTCTCCACTGTCCCTTTCATGGGAAGTTGTATGTTCAAGCTGCATACCAGCTTACTCACTTGTTCTTTTTCCCATTGACAATAGATCTTCTTCCAGAGATCTCCATCTGTGTTTAAGACCAAGTCACACACCTTCATCAGTGGACAGTAAACTCTGTTTCTTTCAGGAGGACCACTATTGGTTTATCTTTCTTCCAAGCATATTTATTTTCCTAGTCTTACTTTTTTTTCAGTGCCTGTCTGTCACTTGCTGAAACCAAGCAGAGGTTAACAAGACCTGCTTCTCCTTAACCAGACTGCTTACCAGCTTTGAGGATTCAGAGGACACTTTCTTTAATCTCTGTTCATCTGTAGCCCTTGCTGTACTCAGTAGAAGTGAGCTTACTTTAGCTAGAAGTGTACTTAACTTTTTTGCCTTCAGTGTAGACACTCTGTTTGCCTTTCTAAACCTTAACTTCTTTAACTGTTATGGCTACAAAGATTATTAATCGTTGTCTTTTTTTTGGAATGCTTCCAAATTATGTACCTAATTTTATTTAAGTTCTTTCAGTTAAGGTCTCCTCTGCCAAAGTATCAACCTAAAATTGATTGAAGTGATTGTAGATCCTGCAAAACTGCAAGATTTCCTTTGGGATTACTTCCCAGGAGACCTGGCAAATTAACTTGATCCTGACTTGACATCTGAGTGCTCCTTTTATGATTTTCACCGATCAAAATGATTTTCCTACAAGCTCACCTGAAAACCCACGTCATTGGTTAAACCTATGATCTCTTGTAATGTTGCAAATGGTTTCTCTGAGTCTTCTTGAAACCACCATTAGCCTTCACTCCTGCACCTTTCCCAGCCTTTTGTTTGAGTGCCCATGTAGTACTTGTCTGCCTGGCCCAACACAGCTGGCACAGTGGGTTGGGGGTAACAGAATATTTAGGAGGTGCATTTTATTACCAGGGTAGCAGCATTTCCACTTGACTTCTTAGCAGAAAAGTTAAGCCTGCTGGTTTTCTGCTTGAAACTGCCTGAATGGAAAATCACTGGCTGTTTTGTTGCTACCATCCTTGCTCTCTTTACCAACTTCTCTGTCTAAAAAATGTTCTGGTCATTGAGTGCAGTCCACAGGCAGGGCTGTAACTCATGCATGATGCCAATAACTTATGCCAGTGAAATCAATGATGAGAATTTCAAAGAAGCTTTAAATAAAATACAACAAATTTAGATGTCGAAGTGCTGTCTCTGTGAATTTGCTATTAACAGATTATAAATGGTTTGCATAATGTTGAAAAGCCCAGTGCCTTCAGTTAACAGTATCAAAAGCTTGTTTAAAGCAATTCCTGGAGGAGTGCCACCCTCCCCCTCCCAGATTTCTGTTTCACGATGGATAAAAACAAAACTCCTTACAATAAAGAAAGGAAAGCCAGGTTTTCAACTACCCTCTGACTGGCCTCCAGATCTGGCAGCTGCTTTTGGATGTCTAATTGCTTGTCCTGCAAAAGTTGACATGCACCTTCTTTGAGGAGGTTCTTTGAGTACCCACTTGGTATGTGCACTCTGATTTGCAGTATGATAGTGCTGGAAAAAACTCAAGCAGAGCTTATAATTACATTTCTTTGAATTTTTATCTATTTATTTAAACTTTTCTGGTCTTCTGAGTTCATAGATAAGTACTAGATGCAAGGAAACAGTGCAAAGTAAAGGACAAGGCACGGGACTGGGTGAAAAGAGCGCTTGCATTGAGTCCTGATATTTGGCTGAACAAATCACTTTCTCTTTTCCTTCTTTCCTCTTTCTTTGTTTTGTCTCTGGACTCCAAGGCTTGTGGGCAAGTTTTGTCCACCAGTGTGTCTATACAGGTTTTAGCACAATAAGGCCTTGATTTCCACTAAGGCCTTTAGGAATCTCACCTAGTAAGTATCCTGGCAAATTTCTTTTCTTCTTTTCATGTTTCTTACCAGGCCTTCTCCATTTGAAATGCATGGCAAGCTCTCTTGTTTACAGCAATCTAATGGAACCATAATTCTGTTCCTGAGATAACATTACAGATATAAGCCTGTTTTGCCTTAGACAAAGTTCTATGGAGAATGTATTTTCTTATAAACATGCTTTTTGTAAAAGGGTTTGTTGTTTTGTGTTTATTGGTGTTCCATCTGCTCTAGAGAATACATTTGAGAAAAACTAGCTCCAGCATAACATATAATGTTTCATTAGCAGGCATAACCTTGTTTATTTGCTTTTTAAAATTGTATTTAAAAAAGGAAATCAGTTTGCACCATTGACATGCTGCCAGGTTCCTGTTTATACATGTCACAATAGGCAACTTAGAAGAAATGAAATAGTCAGTTTATGGCTTTTGCATAAAGAATGAGAGAACTGGGTAGAGCCAGGCAGCCAGTTGTGCTCCCCCTATTTTTTACCCTGCCAATTAGGAGGACTTAATGTGGTGTGAGCAGTGCAAAACACCCTGAGTGACCCAAACTGGGCTTTGCACACTTAGGGTTACTGATGTTTAGTTGAACAGAAGAAGCTCTTTGTGCTATGTTGCTTTAGTGGCTATCTTGGGCAAGTAATTGTGCATGAAACAAGTAACCCTGAGGAAAAATGGGAAATATCTGTAGAAAACTTCAAGACATAAGCATGCAATCTGATGTCATCTTTTCCCATAGAGAAACTATTTCCTTTCAAACTCTGGTGAGACCAGTCTTCCAAAGTTTCCTTCTCCTTTAAAATATGTTCCTTTACATAACTTTTTTTTCCTTTGCTCTAGTAAATGGTTTATCATGGGTACCTCTGCTATACACCATTTATTACTTACTGTGTATGTAAAGAAGGCTTCATGTGTTACAAGCCTAGTCTGGACAGGCGTGCTGTAAAGGGCACGACAAGGGTAGTGGGGGAAGAGGGGAGGGAATTGTGGAAGACAAGGGTTATCTTTCAGTATTCATTTCTACTGATAATTAGAGGGCACCACTGAATGACTGTAATTAGATCATGTCAAAAAAATTAAGATAAAAGACCAAAAATTCTAAGTGTCCTGCATTTTGTTCATAGTATCAGAGGAGTCAGAGCATTTGCTTAAACCAGCAGCCAGAGTGGAGGACAGGCAGGGAGGTTTCTCTTGCCCTGGAAGAAGCTCCTGGGCATTTGCCAGAGGTAGTGTGAGGAAGGGACTGGAGGAGGTGACAGTGCTCCCTGGGTGCCCGAGGAGCAGAGGTTGGCCTGCAGCACGAGCAGCACTACAGAGACTTTGTGCAGGGCTGTCACCCTTCAGGCAGCAGCCTTAAGAGGATTAGGAGTGCTTAAATGGGCCCTTTGGGCTTTGAGTTACAGTGGTGACTGCTAGAGCCTTGAGATGGCTTACACCTGGCTTAGCACTTCACATGCCTGTCCTGTGTCCTGTGCCACACTGCTTAGCAGAGCCGTGCAGTTTGCTGGAGATTAGCAGATGAGGTTTGCATCACCCAGTGCTATCTCAGAAAGCCTTTGTGATAAAATACGGACAGCTATTGGAAGAAATCAGGATAAAAAGATTATTTATGATTTTGTTTTGGTTTTATTTTGTACCTCTTGTTTAAGAATAATCCATCCGCACTTAAAAAAAAACAAGGAGGTTTCTTTGTGTGTTCCAACACAGATATTTAGGATAAAATTTTGCAAAGCTCCTGCAAGCTCCAGTACACAAGTCTGATCTGTTAATTAACAGTAATTGTCTAAGGCTCCAAAAACCAAATATTGAAAAAAAGGGCGAGGGTTACTGAAGTTCATAGGTACCCTTAGAAATGTTATCTTTTTCTTGTCAGTAAATTCTAGTCACGGTGCTCCAAAGCCGTATTTGGGTGGCACTTAATCTCTGGTCTGTGAACTGCTGGTGGTCGCAAAGCTGTGGTAAGTCATCTGCATCTGGTCTGTGGAACCATCTTGCCTTAATTACACAATTTATGATAAGAGCACAGAGTGCTCTGTGTGAAATTCAGAGGGTTGACAGAGGTCTGTGATCCAAAAAATTGGAAACCAGTGGCTGAGACTGATAAGTACAGATTCAAAGCTTTGTGATTTCAGTGAGAGCAATGTTTCCCTTCTTTCCCCATCTGCCTATCATTACTTGTCATTCTTGAGTAAGGAGTTTAATTTTTCTTTACATTTTTACCCCTTTGGAGATCAGGTTGATAACATTTGACTGAGCAGCTGTGCCTGGGGTTCAAGAAGTCAGATATACCCACACTGCTCCTGGCCTTTCAGTCTCCAGCGTGGTGTGGATAGATGGCTGGGTCCAGTTTAGAGGGAGACTTTGGACGTGGGCCTTAGGGGCAGGGAAGAGTCTTTCCCTGGGATACTCTGGGATATATCATGCCTGCTGTTTCTTGTAATGTGCCATTTTTATCAGGTAGCTGTTAAGTGAGCATTTGCCTTTCTTTGAAATATTTTGAGGAATAGATCCTTTGGCATGAGTTCTGTATTTTTATGTGTCAACCTCACTCAGTGACTTCATGCCTCTTGCTAAGTAGGGGAGTTAAATGGATTTTAGTGGTTTGCAATAAGATCTTCATAGTACTTTGTCCTTATGCATAATGTTACTACATAGCATTTTCCAGCAGTTTCTTTCTGTGTCCATTTTTTCTGCTTTAGTGCTTTTCCTCATTCAAAGCTCTACAGATGTTACTTTAAAAAAAAGAGGAAAAGGTATTGCATTTCAGTCTTCACCAAGTTTACACTCACCCATCTCTTAAATAATGGAATTCTCTTTTTTTTTTCAGTTTAAATCTGGATAGTAGACATTCTTTTTCCTGTAAACCTTCAATTGCATTAGTAACATAATTCATTTTTTATCTCTGGTTTCTTCCCAAGTTCCTCATGTGTGTTTACTGGCCTTGAGTGGGCAGCAGGCTTAGTTCTGTGCTTATAGGAGTTTAGATTTTGCATGCCAGTTACAGATGAAGCAGTTGTGATGGGCTGTTGTGAGGGTGTTTTCCTTCCTCGTTGATCTGAATAATGAGAAAATGAATGAACTGGTGCTGCTTCTGGGGAGACTTGCTAACTTTTGTTTTGAGATTATCTTTTTCTTCTGTCAGGAGAGAATTCATAGAGGCTTAGTAATTTTGACGGAGATTATATATAATTAAAATAATTTTGAAGCCTGCCATTATTTGCCACATTTAATGTATAATTTTCTTTACAACAATATCTTCCAAGTTTTTAAGCTGGCAGGTTCTTTGGCTGTATAAGCAGTATGTGCAGTGAGTATGTCACTGGAGACTTCCACTCATGTGTCTTTTATCTATTGTGAAGTTAGGATCTGAGTAATCAGGCAAGATATGACTGTATTAGAATTGAGAATTTATAGAATAGTCTGCAAAATACCTTTATGTACAATTGGTTGTAGGTTGCAGTTCTATCAATCTAAAAGCTTACATAGAACAGTCCCAAATAATTCATGTAAAACTGGTGTTTGCTACTTTTGGTAAGCCTCACAGTTAAAAAATAATAGTAGGAAAATAAAACCAGAAACTAGATCATATAGTTAAAAACCACAAACACACTCTGAAACTCAGTATATTACAGTAGATTGTAAAGGATGGATCAGTTGTCTTCATCCTTTGAGTTCAGTAGATGGTGGCTGACTGGAGGTGGTGCTGTGTGAATTGGATGGGTGTTTCTCTGGAAGAACCAGGGTTTAGGGGAATTGGTGACTGCCTGGGTGTATTTTGCCTGTGTCTGTGTAGCCGTCATTTCTCTCCTGTGCTTGCCAACAGGGTGTGTCTTCTTGTGGAGTGATGTGTAATCCTCTCCACCAGAACATGGAAGCATGACTTCAAGAGACTTTTAGCCTTTAGAGAAAAGAAGTGTGTTGTCTATGCAAACTTAAATGGTTGCACGTGGGAGAAAAATGCTCAAATGCTTTCTTCAAAGTCTGAAGCTAAAATGGGCCATGAAGTGTAACTGGGGAGAAGTTAATATGAGGATGATGATCTGTGTGCTTTCCTCTTGCAGCTGGAAAGGTTGAGAATGAGCACGTTGATTAAGAAGTGGTTTGTGGATTTGATTTGTTGCTTTTTGGTTTATTTGTTTGAATGTTAAATACTGATAGATAGTACTGCATGAGCACATGGGTAAGGGGAGCATCTCTGTAAGAGCACTTCACTTACAATCCTAGCTTCTGCTTCAGTAGGAATGACTGGAAACTTTAGTGAGGATGAAACTTCGTCCTAAAGGACATTAAATCCTCTTCTTATGTTAGATCTTAATTAAGATTCACTAAATTAATCTTAAGAGCACGTATTTTGTATCTCTGCAGCTCCTGACATATGGGTGGCCTGTTCCCTGTGTGAACATTTGGGTTCAGTTTAATAAAATAGATAATAATGATAAGCTCATATTCCCTCTTCTAATGCTGAAGCACAGTTGAGAAGATACCTGAGAAGACTCTGAGTCTGTGTGGGTGTCATACTCTCTCAGAGTATGGATGGGTCTTGGGAATGTTAAAAGCAGAGGCGGAGCTCACTCTGTCCTTGCTCCTATAGACTTATCTGAGCTGGAATGCTGGGAGTTCCACATCTAGTATTAAATAATCTTTACCATTGGCTTAAGAGCTGGAGGATAATGGAAAGGGGGGTCAAAGGAGATATTACTCACAGATGCCTGGTAGAAGAACATAAGAGCTCATTAAAAGTAGAGAGAGCTGGAAGCAACCTAATCAAACAATTCAATATATAAAGTGGAGGTCTCCATTTCAACCAATCTTGCTGAATTTTTCCTCTTTCTATAAGGGCTCAAAGTCCAGTCTGCAAGGAGCTTGTTAATGTCCTTTCCAGATTCATTCAGAACAAGATGCAGAGCTCAACACAGCAAAACCATTTTGGGAGTTCTGAAGACTGACTGCATCACACGTGCAACGAGCCTAGTCTTGCTGTGCTGGTGTTACAGAGTCATTCTGCATGCCATGATGCATACAGCGAGATCAGATAGGCTTAGTGTCAGATCTACTGTGCATTACCTTCCTGCTGCCTTTCAAATCATACTTACTGTCCTTAGAGTGTGAACTTGCTTGAACTTCTCTGTAGATTCACAAGCATCTCACTGATGTAAATTATCCTGAGATTGCCAAATCCTTTTCTTATGAATGTCAGAGTCATGCTGAGTTTGACATTTTGTTGGAAAAGTTTAGGCTTTCAGTTGGCAGTGTGGTATGTGCCTGCCCAACAGCAGTGCTTGCATTACTGAGAAGAATGGACATCTGAAAGAACTGACAGGTTTTCACTCTGCTTTTGCTTTCCATGCATCACATACTCAACCTCCTTTTTGAAAATGTGTAGCTTATTGGAAATTGTTAAAACTTTGAAACAGTGTTGGAAGTTTATACAGGTAAGATGACAACTACTGTGTCTTTGTTATGGGCAAACAAAATTCTCCATATCCATAATAATACATCTGTTTGTACCTTAGAGAGCTCTGTAATTAAAGGAGAAAATGGAAAGAGAAGGAAAAGAGAAAGGAAATACTTAATTTAGGAGCACAGAAATTTGATATAAAATCTTTAAGGTCTGCTCTGCCATGGTACAACAAAGTCTGGTAAAACTCTGGGCAAGTGCCAGGGTGCCACTTGTCTAAAGCTTGTGATGGATTTTCACCCTGTCCATTCCCAGGCCTTGCAGACTCATGGCACCATATATGTTTCCTTTAGAGATCACTTCAGGAAGCGATAACCTTAAAATCTTGACTATACATGGATAGATATTAGATCTGGTTTTGCAAAATCTGGCCACGATTAAAAAAAGCAGGTTTGAATCCTGAGCTAGATTTGGCTGTATATATATATTTTTTTTTTATGACTGAACAGGCTTTTCATCAGAAACCAGTAATCTGTTGAAGAAGTGACATTTTAATAGGAGCATGGTAGATGAGGGAGAATTTCTTGGAGAAGTTTCATATATCTAAGGTTATTGCCTGATCATGAGATACTACTGTGCTATGAAATATTACAGTTAAGGTCCTTGGTCTGGCTTCCTCTTGCAATTCATGTTCCTTAACCGAATACCTAAGTGAATAAGGAGCTTCTAGACCTCATTCATAATGTGTCAATTATTTACTGGAAGAGGAACTCAAAGCTGGGTCCTCCTCATTCCAGGTGAAGTGGTGGTGTAACCATTCAGCTGTAGGCAGCACCTCTGCCTCTTTATGTGCTAATGAAGACTAGAAAAACTCCTGTAAAATAAACAGAGATCCCTGTGTCCACACTGTTCTGGGAAATTACATGAAATATGTAAAATTAGGAGATAAGGGGATAACAGCTAATGCCTTCAGTTGAGGTCCTCTAATTATTTGCTCTCTTTTTCCATGAGGAGTTCTTTATATGGTACATAATACAATCTTTCTTTAGGTCTGGGGTTCAACATGTTGTGTGCCTCTTCTGTTTTCCAGATTTGATCAGAGCTCTGAGTTTCCTTTCTCACCAGCTTTATCTATCAATATTTTGTGGTGGTTGTGTATGTTTCCTAGACAAATTGACTCATAAATTGGAATTTTGAATGAAATAGAACTTTGTTTCTTAATCCTGAGTACTGCAGTGGTTAGGAAGATTCTTTGCATGAGTCTTAGTGGCAGTGTGCATATAAGGGTTTTTTTGTCCCTGTTTTCCTCAGCCTAACACGAGGTGACAATGGAAAGTTTCTTTTCCTCTTGCTGCTAACAATTCACACGTTGATGCCTGATAGGAAAAGTAATGCTCTCAAGGTTACCGTGTTTTTCATATGTATACATTGTGGCTTATCTCTGGCTTGAGAGTTTTGTTTGTTTTTCAATGCAGGCCAAGTCAAACCCTGTGGTTTAGCAGCTGCGTGTGTTGTGTGTGCAGGCATAACAGGAGAGAAGCCTTATTCCATGATTCCTTCCTTAGCAGTATCCTGGTCTCTTGCTGGTTGTTTGCTCAGTGGATATGAGTTATCTGTGAACTTCTTTTTTGTTGTTTTTAAGAACATTTTAAGACCTCTGAGTTACCTGAAGCAAAGGTTATATGTGGTGAAATACAGTGTTATTCTAAGCCTCTGGGATATTTTTGCTCTACCAAATCTGTGGAGGCTAATAGAAATGGCTGTTTCATGCTGAGCTGTGTACTGTTTGTTACCTTGGGACTGTAAAACTTGATTTGCTTGTCAGTCTAAGCAGACACGGTATACAGTAAACAGCCCATGCAGTAAATTAAGGTGTCCTGCACTCATATCATGTTCAGTTTGGAGAAATATATGCTAAATATTCCCATTACAAATCACAAGACATAATCACAGAAGAGTGATTAGTCAGCCTGTGGGTACTTTTCCATTTATACTGCCCTGTGAAAAGAAATATTAATTTTTCACTTCTTTATTGTTGTTGGTTATAACAAGATCTATTGACTTGGGATTTACTAGGAGCCAGTAACTTTTCATGTTGTGGATACTTTCAGATTTCTAATAGAACTCCTGCAGAACAGAAAAGCAAGCTAAGACATTTATTTATTTATTTATTTTCGTTTTCTTCCACCATCTCCCGTTTCCCTTCTTTTCACAGAATATCTCCATGCATAACACAGTTGGAGGAGCGATGGCAGGACCTGGATCCCACCAGCTGACAAACACAAGGATGCCAAACCACGACACCAGTGTTGTGATTCAACAAGCCATGCCATCTCCACAGTCCAGTTCTGTCATTACACAAGCACCTTCCACAAATCGGCAGATTGGGTGAGTCCATTTCCATTTTCTCATTTCTCTGGTTCTCTGGCTCCTGCCCGTAGGACCAGATGTTGCCCTTATGTCCTCACAGTTCTTAAGGTCCAGCTGCATGCAGGACCAGATGTTGTTCTAGTGGTTTTTGAGGTTTCAGAGTTTTTTCTTGACCCCGCCAGGACAAGCAAGGACCCCTGCAGCACACATTGCAGACTGTGGGGAATGGCCAGGTTACTCCAGATATGGCACCCTGGTTCAAAACAGACAGAATGTTGTACTTACGGGAAAGTCCTGCTGACTGCATCCAGTTTTGTTTTATCTTCTTATGATCATAGTGCATGTTTTTTCTGTAACTGCTCTGGGAAGAAAGACAAAGTGTTTGTGAAGCTGATCCTTGAACTTCCCTCAGCGGGAGGTTTTCTATGGGTTTGAGGTATTTCCTATGACTTCTGTTTAAATGAGGAATGCTGGAAGACAAAAAGACCATCAAGATAAATAGAATTTGGCACAATGTGAACAGCTACTCAATTTGTGGATCCATTTTTTTTACCATAAATTGACATCCAGAAAGTATGGATGCTTATTGTATTGGCTTGAATGCCAGTTGGGTGATAATGTCTGGAGAATTGTGTGAACAAACTATCCATGTTTAGTATGCCTAGTTACTTCCAGCAAGTATAAGATCCTCATAAGTCACAATAATTGTTTTTAATTGTACTGAAATTTCCCCAGTGGCTTGAGGGTACAGTTTTTCATCACACAGCTTTGAGAATTTGGGGGTGGGCTTATATATGAAAATGTATGGATAAAAAGATATATTTGTGGACTTAAGAAGGAAGCAGCAGTACAGATTCATTATCTGTCATTTGTAATTTGGTCAGATCAATTAAGTGATATGTGCAAAAGCAGTCTCTGTTCCATCATTATCTAAATAATTGATGATCAACTTTCAGTCTTTTCAAAGTAAAACAAAAAAAGTGAAATCCTGGCATTTCTGAACTGAACTGAAACTGAAAAATCCAGTTATTCTTGAGTTTTCTTTCAAGATTCTTGTAGGCCACAGGGGTCTGTATCTGCCATGGCAGCTGGGATGGCCAATGGCACTGAGCTCTGGGTTATTACCCAGCCATGCACAGAACACAGATTCCATCTGCTGCCCTAGTTTTGTGCTCTTGGCCAAGATCCCCTATTTCCCTTTTTACCGTTGTTTCAGGATTTGCTTCTTAACATATAAATCTGGTAAGATGGGTCAGGTAAACCTATTGATAGATGTGCCCTGTGTATATGTTACATCTTGACAAAACACAGTGTTTACTGAGATTTCACATGCTGTTTTCCTGTGAATCCAGCAAAGTTGTTGTTTTATGTATGTCCCATTCTGTTCAAAGACAGGGGGCTGGGAGAGAGGGAGGGAGGAAGAAACAGTTTCTTTTTCAGTTTCAGAAAGAAAAACATGAACTAATGCCATTATTTGCATTAAGATGATTAAGCTCCTGTTCAAATTGTGACTTAATAGGTCTAGCGGTAATTATGATCCTAATTAAAAGCATAATAAAACCCCAAACAACTTTTAATACTCAGTGGTGAGGTGTTTTATGTAAGACTGTACTTGGCTTCCAAACAATTGTTTCTATATAATGAGAAAAAAACTGCATGTGGTTTTGCAAGACCCTGTCATTCAGGTTTTAGGTTTGTGTTGGTTTGGGGCCACGGTGATTAGAATCTCCAAAGTTGGAGGGGTTGAGGATAAAAAGGCCTTTTCCTAGTCAGTGGTGTGTCTCATTTGGGAAACTTTGTCATGACATATCTTAATTCTTCCCTGTGACTGAATCACACAAATGTTTCCTAAGTCTGAGTCTAAAGCTGCTTTATTGGGAGGCAATTGTCAGCATTTTAGTCTCTGTGTGAGTTGGTGTGTGAATGAGACTTATGGTGTGACCTCCAGCGTACTCTGTTCCCCATTCTTCCCTCTTCCTAGGAGGTTTTGTTTTTTGTTCATGGTGTGTCCTAGGAGATAATTGCTGTATTTTCAACTTCCTCTACTTGTCAAAGTGTTGAGCATCCTTGTTTGTCTTCTTTCCCTTCAGTCTTTTCCCTGTGGTGTCTGTTTTACTTATTCAAAGAACATATCTTGTCATTTCCATTTATCTTCATCTTATCCTTCTAAACGCGCTAGGAATTATATCCACGACTCATTCATGAGGAATACAGACTGGACAAAAAAAATCCTGATGAATTCAGAAAATATTTAAGTTCTTCCAAGTTTGGTTGTTTTGATTTAGTCTTGCAAAGTTGAGACTGTTCAGCTATTTAACTAGCCCAAATTCTGAGGCGCTCAAATCAGTGGGTTTTGGTTGAATTTCCCTGTTTTATAACTCATCTGAATCTGCCCCAAAGGGTGGATGAGTCTTTACCATGAAGAATTGTGCCAGGGAAAATGCCTTTTAATGAGCAATAAAATCAGCAGAGAGAAACTGGGTAAAACTCTCACTGAGTTCTGTAAGAGCAGGATAAAGCCCTGAAGGTTATATAGAACCATCTTGTAGCAATATTCTGATTTTTATCACAACCACAAATATTTTAGTGTCAGACTATGGCCAAGCCACCTGCAAATGTTTATGATGGCCTTGCTCCAATGAAAACAGGGAACAGCAATGAAAGTCTTCATTTAGCCCCTGTTTGTAGGCTGTGCACTAGAAACAGAGAATGGAACCCACCTGTGCCCGCACACAGCTCGTTTCATGGTGAGGGGTGGGTGAGTTTGTAGCAGCTGACATTCCCAAGGGATGTAATTTTCCCCAACTTTAATTTCTCCTTCTCTTTCTTCTCCTTCTAACCTTCTCTCTCCCTCCATGCCTCTCTTTCTTCCTATCGCCTACTCTGGGGGCTTGCACGTAAAATGAGATATTGACATGAGGCATGGGAAAGCATGACAAAATGTGCATTGTTGGGCAAGCCTTACTGGCACAGTGTATATCCACACATTGTTTCAGGTATTAAGCTTCAGCTACTACTGAACAGGCACCCAGCCAGATTAATCAGATAAAAGGAAGAGCATGAAGGCTATTAACTTAAAAAATAAGACAGGGTGCAGCCCCACTTTCCTCCCACCATGTTCCTTTTGTTGAGAACAAACAGCAACATTACCATTACAGTAAGCTGGCAGGTTGGTATAAAGGTCCCAGATAGTATTTATGTGGAGAGGCAGTCTCTAACCTCCTTCCCATCCCTCCTCCCTCCTCGCCAAGCCTCCAGCATGTGGGAGGAATGCTGGAACTAGTAACTGCTTGTGCTGCTGAAAAATCAGTTGAGGAACACTTAACAGTGAAGGGTGTCTTTGGCTGATTAATAGCACATCATTTCTAGATAAGATACATGGAGGCAAAGTAGTATGGCATATGGAGGAAGGCAAGAAAAAATGATATAAGGCATGCATTTGTCAAAGGTATGGAAAAGCAGATAAGCAGAATCAGCTCAAGATATGGGACTCTGAACTAGGCTATACAATAGCAGTGCTTGTCTTCTTTTTAAAATGACTCCATTTTTTCTGTGACTGAATGAATATACAGCAGTGTGAGAGAATTCTGGGGAGACAAATTGGTGCAGCACAGCATAGTGGTTGCTCTATCTGGACACATCTTTTGCTAGTAAAGACGTATTTTTCAGACTATCAAATACTGTAGGTGGTTGCAACCTAACAGCATTCGTAGAGAAGGTAACTTGTTTTAAAGCTAGTTTTTCAAGCTAGTAGTGGACATAACTGGTAATTATTCTATCTTGAAACTCATTGGTATAGCTCTGCAGTTGATAAAGAACATAGGAGGATGGAGGATTCTCACAGATGAAGCAAACTGTTAACATTGTAGTAAATGGAGAGTGAGTCCAGTTTCAGTGAGCTCAGTCTCCAAAGTGGACATAGAACACTAACCATGTGATGTAGATTATCTGGTTTTAAAGTGTTGTAGAGCATTTTAATCGAGATAAGATGGTCTTCTGGCACAGCATCAAAAGGGAAAAATTGCAACCACATTTGGTGAAATGCAAACAGGTAGGAGAAAGCAACAAAAGCAGTTTGGAAGGTGC
Source organism: Anthoscopus minutus (assembly GCA_013399455.1). Taxonomy (NCBI): domain Eukaryota; kingdom Metazoa; phylum Chordata; class Aves; order Passeriformes; family Paridae; genus Anthoscopus; species Anthoscopus minutus. Next base: position 22,949 of record VWYI01044983.1, read on the forward strand.
CTCTGGTGCCTTGATGTTCTGAAGAATCATGATACCAGTGGGAGAACAGCCTTTCAGTCTCCACATGCAGCATTCATTTTAACACCTATGCATTGCCTTACTGTTCTTCTCTCTTTCCTCTCATGATGCTCATGATGCTGAGGTGTGTCCCTCTGGCTACCATTTATCATCTTTCCATGGGTTTGAAGGCTTTTCAAACAAAGGGGCATGGGAAATGCCCAGAAAAATTGACTGCTCCATGCATGTAGTGGTACTAACAGAGGTTTGGTGGACTTGTCCATTTGGAAAATGAAAAAAACCAAACTTCTCAGTTTAAATTGGAGGGTCTCAGATGGCAGAAGGACAGACTGTCTCTGTGGCAAGCACAGGAGTTTCACCATAGCAAAAGCTATCTGAGACTGCAGCTGCTGATTGCGTTCTCAGAGAATCCTGCTATCATCCTTTACAGCTTAAGGAAACAGAAAAGACTCCTGTAAGAGACAATCACAGGCAGAAATCCTTCTATAATGCAGCTAGTTTGGAAGGCACTTGGAATAGGCGGGTGACTGAGAAGAGTCTTTGTACATCCAAGAGAAAGTCTCTCTTTAAGCTCTTAGTAAGTTGGTGGAGTATGTGGCATCAAAGCACGCATGGAATGGTGTGCTTTTATTAAATTCAAAGATTATCTCCCTTTCCAGGAAATCTATGATAAAAGCCGCTGTTCCAACTCATGTATTTGAACTGAAGTACCACAGAATGTTGTGAGATGAGAAGAAATGTGCAGTGAGAGATCAAGTATCAAATGACCGCTCAGTTGGTTGATCAAGTCCATTCCATAGCCATGGTTATGCAGCATGTAAGAATATCAGTGAGATCACTGGAAGGCGAGGAAGAGGGAGAGGTGGGAAGAGAGAGCATCTAAAACTGTCATTCTGTCCAATTTTTTTTTCTCTTTGTACTAAAAGTTGGGCTTTAATTCCTGTTTGATGGTCCTGCTTCCTTTCCCTCTGTTTATGCTGTTTTCTGTAGTCTCTTCTACAACACTGACCTTGGTCAACCTTAACATGAAATCCCATCAAGCCACATGTGAGCAGCAGCCACAAGACTCTGGGAAGCTCAGGCGAATTATTTAATAAATTATTACAAGTGAGCTATTCCCAGAAACAAGTTGTTTCAGAGCTTAGCTTAATAGAGAGGATGATGAGGGAGAAAATGAGCTGGACCCTCTCAAGCTGTTCATCCTTTTTAGCAAGCTGCTTCCTAGGTCCACAAATTGACCTGCAGGCCAAACCACGCTGCTCTGTCTGTGATATTTAGAAGCTCTATCTGCTCTCCAACCTCCTCTGTTGCTGTTTGCATTGCATGTTCAGGAGTTGCTGACTCAATTTTTCCCCATATTGCTGAGTCAGGAGCAAAAAAGCAAACAGTGCCTGTCTCTGTGCCAGGCACACCACAAACAGGTGGTTATTCACA